>VWYK01059541.1:0-39058 GCA_013399775.1 Semnornis frantzii | reverse complement strand
TTACATCTGCCCTTGTTGAATTTAATGAGGCTGGCCTGGAACCACCTCTGCAGCCTGTCCAGGTCCCTCTGGATGGATCCCTGCCCTCTAGCAAGTTGACTGTGCCACACAGCTTGGTGTCATCTGCAAACTTGCTGAGGGTGCACTGATTCCTCTGTCCATGGCACTGACAAAGATGTCAAACAGCACTGGTGCCAGCACTGACCCCTGAGGGACACCACTTGGCAGTGGTCTCCAGGTGGACATTGTGCCCTTGGTCACCACTCTCTGCATGTGACCATCCAGCCTGCTCCTTATCCAGCAGTGCTCCACCCATCAAGTCCATAACTGATAATGGTAAGGTGGAAATTGTATTGGAATCCTACCAAGCATCCTTTCAATCTCTCTTTTTTTTTTTTTTTCTTTTTCCTGCTCTAATTGACTGAAGTAATGCACTAGAATTTAATTTTCTTAAAACTTATGCATTTCCTGCTGTCCTTACTACATATCTGACATCAAGGATCTGTCCTTCAGTCAGAGTGGTGCTGTTCTTATTTATGCTTTAAAAAAATGGATGAAACAACATTGTCCACCTGCCCTGGTCCTTTATTTCTGTGGTGTGGGAACTGCCAATGTTGGGTGGTAGAGGAGGGATGGAAGCAGTGGCAGTAAAAGAACAAACATAGTTCTGTGTAACCTGTGATGGATAAACAGAATGGACAGAGTAGGAATTCTGTTTCCAGTCCCCAGTTGTGTTTTGTGCAGAAAGAGCAATACTCACTTGGTGACACTAATGCTGATTGCAGACTTATTTTGGAGCATGCCTTCAGCTAACTGCCAAACCACTGCAAACTTTGCCTATTTTGAGGGAAGAGAAACACACAGTAAGATACTGATTACCTTGTAAATACTCTTTAACTCACCAGGCTACTGTTAAAACACAACAGTTAATGGATTCCCTGCTCATCATTCCCTTCTGGAGAAACTGGGCCTTAAGTGAAGTGCAGGAATAGGAACATTCTCTCTAACCTTGAGGAAAATGCACAGCAGCCTTAAGCTGCATTAGGACAAGCAGCATCCCTGACTGAGCTGTAGGGCTAGAAGAGCAAGAGCAGCTACTCAAGGCATCACTTAGAGATAGGGGAAAAGTGGAAATAATGATTTCTACTTACAGCTGTCTTCTTGAGTTCTGGATGCCCAATTCTGCAGTTACAGGACAAGACTGCAGAAGTTAATGGTGTTGGTTGGCCACACTGCACAGCAGGAGGGAATGGCTGCCAACAGAACAGGAATGCTCTTTAATGTTGAATAAAAACAGACTGGGAAATTCAACTCTCTGTCTGCTCTCATAAAACCAATTAGGTACAAATAGCTCAATAAAAGCTTGAGAGCCTTAAATCAGATAAGGGCAGTATTCAGGCTCTAGTCCTAACAACTCTAATGCTCCTTCTCTTACTTCAAGATTTATTTAGGTAGTAAATTAATAGGAGTCTGGGTTGGGTTTTCTCTCAGCAGTCTGCTGCTAGCTGAAGAGTTGTTGTCCAACTTTACCTCAACAGTCACCTTCTTACAATGCAGGGATTTAGGACAGCTTAAGAGCACAGTTGTCATGTACAAGTCATCTCCACTGCTCATCAGTGAAACATTCCTGGTCAGTTCTGTAGTGTGTGCCACCACTGGTTCCTTTCTGGAAGCAGAGAGAACAACAAGCTGAGTGCTGTGTCATTTCTAAGGGTTGTTATTAAATAAGAGGCCTGAAGCATTCTGCTTCTGGTAATTACTGCCTCCAAATGCTTTCACACTCAGGATAATGGCAAGAGCCCAATTAATTATTTAGTATTTTTGAGGGTGTGTAGGAAAATGTTTAATTCTCAGTATCAAAGGCAATCATCTCCCAACTTTATGTAACATTTTATCATTTCTGGTTTACATCAAGATGGATTCTAAACATTGTTCCACTTGATGAGCTCTTCAGTGACTGCAGGGTCAAGTTTTACAAAGAAATGATGCCCTCTCTTTTGTCTAAGGGTTGTAAATTCAGCAGCTCTTTGCTGTAGTTCCATGCTGTGCATCAGCCTAAAACAACACCATGTGCCCACAACTAAATGCCAGAACTGTGCTTTAAGGCTGACTACAGCTGCCTAAACCTTGGTCTTCCCTCAGACTTCCTAGAGCAGCCCAGCAGTGCCCACAGGGGCACAGAGTTACAGTACTTAATGGATGGGATGGAAAGGGTGAATGGGATGGAAAGGAAAATCAACAAGGGGATGGCAAATCTTGTCAGAATGTGAACAAATCACTTCATGCACAAAGATGACATTTTGTGTGAATGCTAAATGCAAAATCTGGACAACACAACTACTGTGACTCACTGAGTCTGACTTGTCAAAGTTAGCTGAGCAGTACAGATGGTCCTGTTGCAGTCCTCCTTGGTAGGCAACTGAAAGCAAAGACAGATCAAGTTAAAATCTAACAGTCCTGATTTTTCTAAGGTAGCAGATTCAGAATATCTTTGCATCTACACTCTCTGAAACCCACAATTTCCATGACCTGAGAAGCTGGAAATCAGAGATTCTCTGGTGGCAAGTCAGTCCTCAGTGGATGTTTTGTAATTTCACTCTCAGGAGAAAGTCTTTCAGCAACAACCTGAAAAGCCTTCACTGAGCCTTGTAGAAAAACTGCCAGTTCATAGAATGGTAAGGTTGGAAGGGACCTCAAGGATCATCCAGTTCCAACCCCCTGCCACAGGCAGGGACACCTCCCACTAGCACAGGGCACTCAAGGCCTCCTCCAACCTGGCCTTGAACACCTCCAGGGAGGGAGCAGCCACAACCTCCCTGGGCAACCTGTGCCAGTGTCTCACCACCCTCACTGCAAACAACTTCCTCCTAACATCCACTTTCAATCTCCCCTCTGCCAGTTCAAACCCATTCCCCTTGTCCTGGCATTCCCAGACCTTGTCAATAGTCCCTCCCCAGCCTTCCTGGAGCCCCCTTCAGATCCTGGAAGGCTACTCTAAGGTCTCCTGGAAGCCTTCTCTTTTCCAGGCTGCAGAGCCCCAACTCTCTCAGCCTGTCCTCACAGCAGAGCTGCTGCAGCCCTCTCAGCATCTTGGTGGCCTCCTCTGGACTGGCTCCAACACTTCCATGTCCTTCCTGTGCTGGGGGCTCCAGAACTGCACACAGGACTCCAGGTGGGGTGTGAGGAGAGCAGATGAGGCTACCTTCTTTAGTAATAGTTCTATTCACCAAGAAAAATCTACTGCCTGTGGCTGATCTTTCTGGAGAAGTTCAGTGCTAATTAACAACGAGGTGTTGGGTGCATGAGAACTAAGCAATGCTGACCAACACCCAAGGAGCTCATGAGCTCTTGTTAAGAAACAAATGTACCATCCACATCATGACCTCTGGGAGTACTGCAGCTGTAGTCATTAGTCTCCATTATTGCTCAGGGCTAAATGTTGTCCTCTGTCCTCTGCTTCATGGACAGCTAATTAAATATTGAATTGTGGTAAAGACTCCTACTGAGTAGCAAAAAAACCCCAAGAAACAAACAAACAAACAAACAAACCCAAACAAAAATCTGCCTCTTTACAGAGCTTTATGGAACTTTTTTTCAGAAGCTGTGACTTGGAATTTTGGATAACTGGAAATAAAAGCTGCATCAGCTTGTAGGAATCCTGCTACTAAACTGCAAGAGAGGAGGCTGTTTAATAGCCATCAGTGGACCAAAAGCTTGTCAAATATGGGGGGAGGTTTATATAATTTTATACATTTGGCTCCCATGATGTCCCCTAGATAGTGTTTGGTGGTTGAGTTGCATGCTATGAAAAACAATTTCCTTATGTTTAGTTTAATCCTGTAGAGCTTCATGGCTCTGCTGCAGTTCTAGGATTAGAAACACTTTACACAGGCACGAAAGGATGAGTTTGATTCATGGCAAGGCAAAGCAAAATGGCAGATGACACATCACCAGGCGACATGCTCAGCAAGGCTAACACTGACAAGCCCCCACCCCACTGGGCTATTTTTGGATTTCAAGGCAGACAGGAGCATCATGCAGATCCTGTTTTAAAATCCTAGCCCTCAGCCCTTCTTCCTGTGGCAAGTCAGGGAATCATGGAATGTCTGGGGGTGGAAGGGACCTCCAGAGATCACTGAGTCCAACCCCTCTGCCAAAGCAGGATCACCCAGGCAGGTCACACAGGTCACACATCTAGGCAGGTGACTCCACAACCTGCCTGGGCAGCCTGCTCCAGAGCTCCATCACATTCACCATAAGGAAGTGTCTCCTCGTGTTGAGGTGGAGCCTTCTGTGTTCCAGCTTGTACCCACTGTTCACTGGGCACCACCAAAAGGAGCCTGGCACCTTCATCTTGACACCCACCCCTCCAATATTTATAGACATTAATAAGATCTGCCCAGCATCACCTACCAGTGTGCAAAGCTGCAGCTCACAGCAGATGTCCTTGCTGACCAGGAGCTTTCCACTTGCGGTGTTCTGCTCTTCAAGCTGAACTCTGCTCTTTGCCATTTTCACATCTAAGCCCTGCCCTGTAGCAAGTGTGCAACTGGCAAAGCCCTGCCAGAGTTTCCAAATGCTCTGTGAGCTGTACCAGAAACTGTCCTCAGCGCCAAGTTTCTGAGGGCAGCACAGAACTGCAGATTTCAATCTGATCACAATTCCCATTCATTGCTTTGTTGAGACACTGCTAAAACTGAGGTCACACCAAAATACAGTTCTGCAGTAGCAATGCTGTTGTTATGGAAAATGAAGATTCTCTTAGGGCTGAATCTCATGCTGGTGAGAAAATGGACAACTGGTCATGAACTGGTCAGTGAAGAACAGGTAAGGAACAGAATCAAATGTGGATTTTTGAACTGAAGCATTACAGGGAAAATGTTTTCAGAAAGCCAAGCAGCAAGAATAAGACCTGCTCAGTGTTTCCATTATATTCCACCTGGACCAGGCTGGCCCATTTACAGACGTTTCAGTTTCTGCTGGGAACACTCAGAAAACACAAAATCCCAAGAGCCTGAGGGAGCAGACAGCCAAAATATGCCAGTGTGGCTGGAGTATCAGAATTAAACATGGTGTTTATGTTTCCATTAGATACACACATTATCAAATGGTTCAAATTCTCTCTTTATCTACTATTTGTTTTCAAATACAAAGCCAAAATCAAATCTGTCTTAGCCTTTGTGAAGTGCATGGTTCACTCAGCTAGGAGATGTCTGACTGGAAATGAGCTCTGCTTTGTNGCATTGCAGACACCAGGGTCTTGTGAGGCCTAGATCTGTGTTAATCAGTTCATATTCACTATCTCATACTGGTTCAAAGCTTCAGACATAAAAAGGCAAAAGCTTTTGCAACTTAAACTAAAGGTTTTACATTTTGTATCATTTCTAGCACTGGGAAAGATTCCTTTTCTGTGTCACTCTGATGCCAAATTAAAAATAGAATCACTACAGAGTCCTTGGAACACAGATTCTATCTTTGCCTTTGAAGCATTTCCCCAGCACACTTAAAAAATAGCATTAGTACTTATCAGAGCAGGACCATGCTCTCCAGTGAGCCTACTGTAATATCTTGGAGACCATCATTAGTGAAATCAAACCCACCATCAATGGATTGTCCTCAATACTGGAGTCCTGAAGACATTCCAGAGGCTTTCACTCTCTGAAAGGGGAGGAAACATCAACGAATATTATAGGCCAATATCTCTCTCCTGTCTTTGCAAAAATATACTTTTCACAAGGCTGCTGGTGAGGATGATTCTGCAATGCTCCTGAGATGGAAAATACTCTTAACTTGCTGTGATGGAAGGCTTGTGAAGGCTGTGATGTTCTATAATCAGCACCTGAAGCCAGCTCCACATCCTAAGCAGACAGGTGAATAACTACAGTAAAGGAGCAGATCTGCTGCAGAAACCTGAGCAGTCACACCAACCATGTATCTGCAGATTTCTCAACCATCAATGCAAATGAAAAGTCCTCCCTCTCAGCCTCTTGCTACAAAAGCACAAACTTTTCCCTGTCTCCAGGAGTAAGCCAATTCCCAATAAGGCACCTACCTGAGAAAAAAAGCTCTTGATCTTGTTTTTAGCACTACTAAAGATGTAAATTCTGCCAAAAGAGGAGCCATGTGAAAGCTGATCAAGGGGAGTTCCAACTGCAGTATCTTCATATCCATCCCCATTGATGTCACCAGTGCTGGCAAAACTTGCAAAGGGAGAGGTCACCTCCACATTTAAATGTTCTTTCAATGAACCATTCTGAAAAACATCCAGGAACCACACAGATTAGAAGGAGGGAAAATGTATTTTGAAAATGTAGCAAGAGTAGCCTGTAAATGAATTAATTACACCTTTCTACACACTAAGAACACAGTGCTTAAAGGTGAGCACTAAAGCCCCAAACCATCTAGGAAGAAGTTCAAGATAGAAGTTGCCTCTTGGCTTTCTGCATGGGGAGCACGCAAATCCTCATTCAGAAGCAGCGTTTCTGGCACGGCGCTCGGGTGTCTCCGACCCCCAGGCTGTCACCAGAGGCCAGCCCGGCCTCGCTGTAGCGGGAAGCAGCCACAAGAGGGCGCCGCTCATACGGAGCCCACCGCGCGCAGGCTCTCTCGCTGCTTCCCGCCAGCCTCTACCTGCCCTGAGCGAGCTTTAGCAGGCTGCTGCTGAAGTTGGCTTCTGATGCAAACCGACCGCTCTAGAACAGATCCTGCAGCTGTGCCTGGACAACATTTGGTTGTCTGCAAGCCTCAGGGAACAAAGTCTGAGCAGCTCCCTGTGCGCAGGTTTAGTGGAAGCGCTGCACAGAGCACTGCTTGGCAGAGCAAGCTCTGCACTGTCTGCCTGTGTGCAGGTGAAAGGCAGGATAAGGGCAGCCCTCGGGTACAGAATGGTTGAGTTCAGAGGGTATCCCTTGGGTACAGAATGGTTTAGTTCAGAGGGTATCCCTTAGGTACAGAGTGGTTTAGTTCAGAGGGTATCCCTTAGGCACAGAATGGTTTAGTTCAGAGGGTATCCCTTGGGTACAGAATGGTTTAGTTCAGAGGGTATCCCTTAGGCACAGAGTGGTTTAGTTCAGAGGGTATCCCTCAGGCACAGAATGGTTTAGTTCAGAGGGTATCCCTTAGGTGCAGAGTGGTTTAGTTCAGAGGGTATCCCTTAGGTGCAGAATGGTTTAGTTCAGAGGGCATCCCTTAGGTGCAGAGTGGTTTAGTTGAACTGCCTTTAGTTATTTCTCTTTTGTATTCTAACAGCTCAGACAGGACTGCTGGCTTCACCCTGCAGTCCTCTACCATACAGGGAGAGCACATTCAGTGAGCACAAAGGAGGAATGTTTTATTTGTCACTACTTAGGCATGGTTGGAAAATCCCCAGCGTGGAGTGTTTACGCTACCACTGTTTTTACCTCTGTCTCCAGGCGATAGACGTAAACCCTTCCCTCTTCCCCCTGGATGTTGAAAAATGGAGCTCCAACAAGGGGAAGATCTGTCACCCCATCACAGTTCACATCAAGTGGGCAGAGCCCAGGTCCAAAATAAGACCCAACCTGTGCTCCAGAAAAAGCCAAGCAGCTCTTTCACTGGAATTCTCTATATATAGCTTTGTAGAATTAGTGTCCTTTGCAGCAGCAAGGCAATTTTTAGAACAAAACCTCACATATCTACTTATATGTGGATCATTCCTTATTATTTATTTTATTACAGCCATCCTCAGGGACAGCTCCTGTAACCAGTTTAGCAGAAACAAAACCATTATTCAACATTTTGACAGAGGAAAAAAGAATACCACAGTCAACGACCTCCTTCCCCAGGAGCCTGGGGACCAGACCACAAATATAGCACAGACCACTTCACTAGAATTTTCCCAGTCTTTTTCCAAATTTCCTGGCTTCTCCTGATGTTCCCCAAGCAGTATGAAGTGAACAAAGACTGTGTAATCCACATCTGGCTAAACCAGATGTTTGTGTAAGGCTGTAAGTGTCTGGAGGAGAAAGTGATCCCCCTGACCTGGCTGCTCCCGGGTGGGTGAAGCACAGTACCTGTTCTCCTGTTCTCCTTGCAGGGTTTAAGTGGCCATCCTGAAACACCAGCACCTTCCCTGTGCCTGGGAGCTCCAGCCATGTGCAAGGGTCCATCTTCTGTGTGTGCCACTGCCACACTGCACCCTGGTGCATCCCCACAGCAAGCAGAAGTAGGACCTGTGGTCAGCACCATACTCTGTGGCTGAGGGAAAAAGCCCACAGGGTTTGATTTGAGACACAGACCTACCTATTCAATCCAGGCATTCCCACCATGTCTGTGCTGTGGCCCATGGTTTTGGTTCCAGAGCCTCTCATAATATACCTTATAGTAACCTTCCAGTATCTGAAGGGGGCCTACACCAAGGCTGGGGAGGGACTATTGACAAGGTCTTGCAATGCCAGGACAAGGGGCTTTGAGCTGGCAGAGGAGATTGAAAGTGGATGTTAGGAGGAAGTTGTTTGCAGTGAGGGTGGTGAGACACTGGCACAGGTTGCCCAGGGAGGTTGTGGAGCACAGAATCTTTGATCACATTGGGTGATTCTGTGCTCCACAACCTCCCTGGAGGTGTTCAAGGCCAGGTTGGAGGAGGCCTTGAGTGACCTGTGCTAGTGGGAGGTGTCCCTGCCTATGGCAGGGGGTTGGAACTAGATGATCTTTGAGGTCCCTTCCAACCTTACCATTCTACGATAATATTGATTAGGAAGCAGCAAGTGACTTCTGTGCAGAAGAGCCAGCAGAGTTGAGGCTTTCCCCTCTCAGCAGCTTGCAGTGTAATTGCTCTGGAAAATATGCTTGAACTCTTGATGACTTTTCTTAGCCTTTGTCACAATTCCTGAGTGATTATCCAACACACATTCTGTTTTCTTCTCAGTTACTGTGTCTTCAAGCTGGAAGGTTTATTGCCCTGCAGAGAAGTGAAGAAAACACAGGATAAAAACCCCAAAGAGATCTGTTATGGGACTTCTGTAACAGGGAGGTAATGGGAGAAGGATTATCCTAGCATAGTCCACAGCACCTGATAAGACTTCACAGCCAAGGCTACAGTTGGGAGATGCAGGATTCATGAGGGCACTATAGGGGTGAATAAGCAGGGCTTTATTTGTCCCCAAGCCAAGAGCAGTATTGATTCACAAGCCATTTCTTTTCCAGACACTACAACAAGTGAAATATTCCTCCTTATCAGCTCTCTCCATTGCAAGGATTCGAACAGAGTGGAACCAGATGGCATGTGTTAGCAGAATAATGCCACAAGGCTCCATAACTCAGAGGAGAAAACAAGTCCTATTTTCCTCCAAATGAAGAGGCAGAGAATGTTTTCATCAGATTTTCTCTCCCTGCTAGAGAAAATATTGAAAATGCAGTAAGATGCTGCTGGAGGTGGCCTTCTTCAGCTGCATGCTGCCAGTGTTGCCCTCCAGCACAGAATACAAGCTAAGCAAAACTGCAGCCAGGTTGCCAGCTGATCACAGAGAGGGGTGAGCTGGTTGCCCAGGTAACTGTCTTCTGCATTTTTGGCTTCCTCTTTAGACTGCAACAACCAGGCCAGAAATCCCAACAGAAACATTAACCAGACTATGCAGAAGGGAAGACTTTTTTCAGGAGGAAAGGTCTTTTAGCTGTGTCTAGCGCAGGCACAGAGGCTGCTGTGTGTACATCACAGCTGGGGGAAATGAAAGCACTATCAGTACAGAGAGAAAAAGAGTTCTGGGAACCATTCATTGGGTTTTAAGTCCTTGCATTTCCCTGCTGTGTTTGGCCCATGTTGCAGATTATCTCTGATCTGACTGAGTTGTTTCTTTATTGCTCCCTGCTGCACATTGTCTTTCCTTGGACTACTCCTATTCCATGGTGACAGAATGGGATCATGTCTTCATTTTATATTTGCATAGCACAAAACAAAATGTTGTTTGGTTTGTTGTTTGGGTTGTTTTTTTTTCCCTTCCACTATCAATTAACAAGTTAAAATATGCTGCTGCTTGGAGCATTTGAGAGGTAGAGGCAGTCCTAAAGTCTTCTTTAGAAGTGTGGATCACACTTCTCAGCTTCAGCAGAGAAAGCAGCTGAGAGCCTTCATTAAGAGTATGTGAGTGGAGCGAACAAGACTGGCAAGGTGCAAGGCTGAAGAGACAGTCTGCTTGGTGCTTCTGTGATTGCAGGTGCAGATATTATGAGACTAGAGACAGAAAAGCGGAAGACAGGCATGGCTGTCACCTTACAAGAAAGCAGAGATGGTCCTGGCTGAGCTCCAAGCATGGCAGTGTGGCAGAGCCAGGGATTTCTGAGCATACAAATCAGGCTTTTATGTCTACAGCATTCCTGAGATCAAAACTGCTAAGATGTAAGCAGAGTTATGTTGGGAATATATCTGAGTTGTAGAAGTGCTTTTCCACCCTAATGGAGACAAACCTGCAGAGTCCCACATTCTGCTCAAGAGGCAGCTGAAATAAAGCACAGCTCCATTTTTCAGCCTGCTGAAGAGTGAGAGCAGGGAGTAGTACCTCAAAGCACTTCTTACACAGTGTTGCCATCATCTTGTGGACGAATGCTTTTGCTCTTTGAAAATCTTCTGGCTCAGTGCTCCCTGATCCATCCAGAATAAAAGCAAACTCTGTTGCAGAACCTGCCCGGGAGATGGAAAGCAAAGGAATAAGAAGGCCTTGGTCAGCAGCAAGTTCTTTGTGCAGTCAGTCAGTGCACAAGCAATCTCACTTCAACAAGCAGCTGAACTGCAGCAAGAGTACTCAGCTGGCATTTCAGCAGGAGCTGCAGCTCGTGGTAGAGCAGCTCCCCAGACTTGGTCAGGCCATGATGTTCAGAGGTACTTCACCACATACACAAACCATTCTCCTCCTCCTCCTGGTCCTCCTCCAGCCAAGAAGGGAGCTTGTTGTCACCACTGGCATCAGTGACTCTGTGCTCTGGTGCTTCAGTTGGAATATTTTCAGCTGAAACAGGAAAGAAGTGGGAAGGCAATGGGAGAGAAAGTAAAAGGTGAAGTGAAACCTTGCATGGTTGCCTACGCAGCATTCCTGTGCCTTGCTGCCAGGCAGCTGAACACTTCCTTGTCTCTGCTTTCAGACAGGAGACTGCAGGTGCTACAGAAATCCTGGTCAGCTCTGAAGGCTGTGGGAATCATGTCTGCATCTTAAAACTACAGAGAGAGTTCAACAGAAGTGAGCTGCCCTGAGCACAGCCAGGACTGTGTGCTAACAGGAACACTGAACGTGTGGTGTGTACTGCAAAGCTCCTGCTCCATACTGACCTTGTGGCTGCAGGTCACATACTGAGTGTCACCTCCTGTCCTCCTGGCTGAGGAGGGCTGCTACTGGAGCAGAAACCACTTCTATTTCACAGAATCACAGCGTGTCAGGGGCTGGAAGGGACCTCAAAAGTTCATCCAGTCCAACCCCCATGCCAAAGCAGGGTCTCCTACAGCAGATCCCACAGGAACACATCCAGGCAGGGTTTGAATATCTCCAGAGAGGGAGACTCCACAACCCCCATGGGCAGCCTGTTCCAGGGTTCTGTCACCCTCACAGGGAACAAAATTCCTCCCCATGTTTAAATGAATCATTTTATGCTTCAGCTTCCACCTGGTTCCCCTTGTGCTGGCACTGGGCATCACCCAGCAGAGCCTGGCTCCAGCCTCCTGCCACTCACCCTGCACACATTGATCACCATTGCTGAGGTCACCTCTCAGTCTCCTCCAAGCAGCACAGCCCCAGCTGCCTCAGGCTCTCCTCATAACAGAGATGTTCCATTCCTTTCATCATCCTTGTGGATCTGTGCTGGACTCTCTCAAGCAGTTCTATGTCCCTTTTGAACTGGGGGCCCAAAACTGGACACAGTTTTATTTGTTTTGCTGTTGCTGGGCAAATGACTACCAGAAGAAGTAAGATCTGCAGATTTATTTACTTTCCCTGAGCCATGTAACTACCAACCAGCACAGGTCCACTCTGTGAGTTACAGAGAAAACAGATGTGTCAGGAGGGGGATTTTTTCTACCTGAAACACTCAGAGTATCTCTCTCCAGATCTGACAGGAAACTGTCAACATCTTCACACGTGGGCAGCATGAACCAATCACCTCTAACTTTCTGCAGCTCTTCTGGGGCCCACTGGTTGCTGGCGAACTCTGCAACTTCGGGAGAAAAGCCATCAGAGAGACTGAACATGTGGCACAGTGAGGCAGAGTCCTGTGGCAGTGCAGTGCAAAACAACCATCTGTGTGCCAGGGTGGCCACCCACCCACTCTGACAATGTCTCTAATTAGCTGGATTCCAGTGTGCTTTTGAGCTGAATCAGCCTCTAAATCACTTTTTCCTCTCCTGCAAATCACCATCCTTCCCACTGTCTGAACGGTGAGCTCAGGAGAGGTGGCCCAGAGCAAGGAAGAGATCTGGAAGTGACTCTCCCGTAGAATACTGGCAACAAAGGGAGGCTGGAGGTGCAGTGAGACAGCCCAGGCACCAAACTAGGAAATGGCTGCAGGGCTGTGTGAAATGGAGACTGCTCTTTGAGTCTGCCAGTTTCTGCTCAGGGGGTACAGAAGTTCCTTTTTAACTCTGAAACTGAAAATACCCTGACTGCCACACAGCCTGGGCAATCTGCTCAGCATGATATAGGTTATCTCTATAGCAACCACTTGTGGTCGGCTCCTGTTCCCCAGCCCAGACATCCATTTCTCTTCCCTCACAGACCCAACAGTCAGCAGCTTCCAGCTCTTTGTGGGCTTCAGACCAAGCTGACAATATAACTCTTGACAGCTGGTGGGTGCCATGGCTGCTGCAGCCCCAGAAATGCTGCAGAATGTCAGGAAGTGCTGCAAAACCCCAGCCACTTGATTCTGCCATTTGGTTAAAAGAGCAATATCCCTTCTGTACAGTGCCACAGCCTAGCTGTGGGTGAGGGGAGAAGCATGGTGAAGAATCACAGGCTGGCAAGGTACACCTCACACCAGGGAAGCTCAAACACCACTCATGGGCCCCTGAGAACCCAGGAACAATTCTGGGTCCCCAACAAAGGAATCTGTGCTAACAATGGCAGAAAGTGAGAAGCTAAGAGACCTCAGGCCACACACATTCAGAAAGACCTGGGAAGGCTGTTTAAGTTTTCCTTTCTTCTGTTCCTTACATGGTTTTGTCCCCATCTGAGTGCTGAAGAAGCCTGGGCCACGAGGAGGTTGTGTGTGGTGTGATCCATGTCTTGTCACTGTCAGCATTAAAGCTCCTCAAGGACTTGACCACTGAAAACAAATAAATAAACGAGTGCAAGCTGTAATCTGCAGTGTCACAATCAACAGCTCCCCCTGAACCCTGCCCACCATGACAGCAGCAGCACTTGGCAGGAGGGAAGATGCCAAGCTATGGAGATTTCACTGATTTCAATTAACAAAGGGCCCAGCCTGATGAAAAGTGAAGTAACACAAGCCCTGCTGCTCTCTGCTGGAAGCACATCCTGGATATCACAAAGCATTCCCACTAGCTGAAACTCCCAAGCCTGTGTTTAGGCAGGAGAGGAAACAAAACTCCAGGGCTTGTGCAAGTAGTGTGTCACTTCAGGGTGGCACCAGTAGATTTGCTGCTTGTGAAGTTGATATTCTACAGAGGAGGACATTGAACCCCACTGGATAAGAGGCAGTTTAGGTAGCAGCAGAGATTGTTCCTCACAACAGCAGCACTGTCACAAACCTGGTAAGAAGAGGAGAAGAGGGTTAGAGCTAGATGATCTTTGAGGTCCCTTCCAACCTAAACCATTCTATGATTCTATGAGCATTGAGTATAGCAACAAAAAACTCAAAGCTTGGTAGTGAGGGAGCAAACTGGTGTCAAATGTGATGGATACTCTGCTGAGGATGCAGCATTGCTGCAAGTCTGATAACTTTTCAAAACAGATATAAAACAGCCATTAAAAAAAAAAATATATATATATGTATATATATAAAGGAAAAACTTCTACTCATGATTGACAGAGCTGCAAGTGAATTGGCATCCCAAAGGAGAGCTCTTCCTTTTTTCCCATGGATCACCTGCTGCTGTCAGTAGGCATTTTTGCCTACAAAACCAGGGGCTGGTATTGGTCTTCTAGCTGTGGCAACACCCTGTGGCAAGCCAGCCCTTATTGCTGTTCACACCTCAGCTCTTGGTTTCTGTAAGGGTGTTAGCACTTGAGTAAAAGCACAGGCTGGGAAGATAAATATACTTGGATCTAAGTGACAGACTGCAAATGTCACAGAGTAGGATGCAGGAAAGGCAAGCGGCTATGGCGAACACTCTACATCCAAGCACTGAGCTGTGCTCTGCCACCAAACCTCTGACAACCAGGTTATAAGTCTTGACAACTTCACACTGATCTCAGGAGCAAGCCCAAGTGACTCCAGTCACAAACTTTGTCTCTGTTTGAAACTAGAACAAAACTAACAAAAGTCTGAATTTTCTCACTCCACCCTCGAATCCTTGCTCTGAGTTGGCAGAATCCAACTGCAGTGGAGTCTGTGTCTAAACACACACTCTGTCTTTTTTAATATAACCTCTGATGTACTAACAGGAGGTCAAATTCTGCCCTTGTGTCCATCCAGAATCTTTCCTGACTCTAATTTTTTATGAAGTCAAGTCCATGGCATTTCCCAGCCTGGCTGAGAAAGCACAGAGGAAATGCCACGAGTGGAGCAATGACATGAAACATGCAAACAGTGTAAGCTTGTAGTCTTTGCTGCTGCTTGCTGAAGTGTGCCCCAAGCACAGGGTATGGAGCCTTCTCAGAGTGTAGGCAGGTTCTCCTGCCTTGCTGTGCAAATCTCACTTTCCTAGCTGAAATGGCCACATCCACTTGGAGATGCTCTCTGTGTGCCTCCTCTCTATCAGCCTAACGATAACACATTTATAAAGGCTTCCAGCAAACTGCCTTTAAAACAAAGCCAGAAATTCAGATATGTCCAAACAAGCTCTCTGGAACATTCAGTTGGGTTTGAAGTGAGGGACAATTCTCAAGCAGGCAGCAAAGAGGCAAAATGCTGGGCAGGGACCTAACCTTGCATGGCATTTGCCCTGGGACCCAGAAGATGCTCATCCCTGCCAGAGTTCTGCTGCTGCCATCCTGCAAAGCCCATTTAGCTCAACTTCTTGCTCCTGGCTCCCTTCTCACAGGGATTTCCAACAGAGATGACTCAGAGTGCACTTTAGTTATTGAAATTAAGTGCACTCTACTCAAACTGAGAGAAGAAATAAAACAAATGGTGTGAGCAGCCAACAGCCAACCCTCCAGATAAATTCTGGGTCCAGTTCAGATGCTCAGCACAGACCTGTTAGATTCAATCCCAAGCACAAATACAGACTGGATGGTGAATGGCTGAGAGCAGCCCTGAGGAACAGGCCCTGGGGGTCTGGGGTAGTGAAAAGCTCAAGATGAGGCTGCAGTGTGAGTGCAGCCCAGACAGCAACTGAGTGCTGGCCTGCAGCAAGAGCAGTGTGGGCAGCAGGGCAAGGGAGGGGATTCTGCCCCTTTGCTCTGCTCTCCTCAGACCCCTCCTGGAGTCCTGTGTGCAGTTCTGGAGCCCCCAGCACAGGAAGGACATGGAACTGTTGGAGCAGGTCCAGAGGAGGCCACAAAGATGCTGAGAGGGCTGCAGCAGCTCTGCTGTGAGGACAGGCTGAGAGAGTTGGGGCTCTGCAGCCTGCAGAAGAGAAGGCTTCCAGGAGANGGAGGAGGCCTTGAGTGCCCTGTGCTAGTGGGAGGTGTCCCTGCCTATGGCAGGGGCTTGGAACTGGATGAGCTTTGAGGTCCCTTCCAACCTTACTGTTGTATGATTCTATGCATAACCAAGATCTGCCAGGTCAGACAGCTACATTTTTCTGCACTGCCACTTTCATCAGTGAAACACACAAATGAAAGCAAACAATCAAAACACCAACACCCAGAAACCCAAAGTTTGCACTAGAAAAGCTCTACAGAAGCACACAAGGACAGAAACCTTCACTGATGATTCCACTTCGATCTCGCATGAACCAAATCAGGAAACATCAGGATTGGGAAAAACATCAGCAACTTCTGTGGGCATCTCTGGTTTATTTATTATTTTTTCTGATTGTTGTTTATGTGTCTACGAAGCTGGGAGTCACCTAGTGGAATGACAAACCCGAGCAGCAAGGGCTCAGCAGAAGCAAGACATGGTCGTACATCACGCAGCAGCCAAACCCAAATAAGGCAAACAGCAGAGCATAAATGTGGCTGCTAATCACAGCAAAGCAGGCTGCAGAGAACTTTGATCAAAAGAATAACATTCATAACTGATTTTTTCCCAAACACATTGGAAGCACAAAGCTTGTCAGGGATTGTGTGAGGCTGATGGAGGCATGAAATGAGTACTTGAGGAGTAATGCTCTTTCCATACAGCTGGAGTGAGCACATGGAGCACTGAGTCTTCTGGAAAGGGAACCAGGCAAACAAGGAATTCTGTCATATGGAATCAAACTAGCAGGCATTTGTAGATTCACAGAATGGTTTGGATTGGAAGGGACCCCAAAGCTCATGCAGTTCCAATGCCTTTGCCGTGGGCAGGACACCTCCCACTAGCCCAGGTTGCTCAAGGCCTCAACCAACCTGGCCTTGAACACCTCCAGGGAGAAGACATCCATGACCTCCCTGGACAACCTGTTCCAGTGTCTCACCGCCCTCACTGTAAAGCATTTCTTCCTAGTCTCCAGTCTAAATCTGCTTCAATCCATTCCCTCTTGTCCTGTTTTTACAAGCCCTTACAAGAAGTCCCTTCCTGGTTTTGTCNGTTCAATCTAAACCTAATGTCCAGTCTAAACCTCCCCAGTTCAATCTAAACCTAATGTCCAGTCTAAACCTCCCCAGTTCAATCTAAACCTAATGTCCAGTCTAAACCTCCCCAGTTCAATCTAAACCTAATGTCCAGTCTAAACCTCCCCAGTTCAATCTAAACCTAATGTCCAGTCTAAACCTCCCCAGTTCAATCTAAACCTAATATCCAATCTAAACCTCCCCAGTTCAATCTAAACCTAATGTCCAATCTAAACCTCCCCAGTTCAATCTAAACCTAATGTCCAATCTAAACCTAACCAGTTCAGTCTAAACCTAATATCCAGTCTAAACCTACCCAGTTCAGTCTAAACCTAATGTCCAGTCTAAACCTCCCCAGCCTCAGCTTGAGGCCATTCCTCCTTGTTCTGCCTCCAACTCCCTGTGAGCAGAGCCCAGCAGCAGCCTCTCCACAATGTCCCTTCAGGTAGCTGTAGGCAGCAATGATTCTGTCCTCAGCCTCCTCTGTTTCACACTAACCATCCCCAGCTCCCCCAGCTGCTCCTCATCAGATTTGTTCTCTAGGCCCCAACATGTCAGTGACATCCCCAGATGGTTGCCCACTGCTTGAGCTAAAGGAGCTGCAGTGTGAGGCTGCTTCCCTTCCTGGGACAAGCAGCTAGGGGCTGACTCGTGGCAGAATTGCCTCCACAAGGCTACAGGACACAAAGCCATGGATATAGACTCTGACTCCTAACTTCTGCCTGTGCTTTACTTCATACTAACTTACTCCCAAATAAAGCTGTTCTGGATTTTCTCTCAAAACATCCTACATGTTCCAGAGCTCTTGTTATGATCAATCAGCCAAAAATTTGCAGGCAGTGCCTCTCTGCAAGCACATGCTGCTAAGCCCAGGTGTGTTTGAAATGATGCCACAAAGGGAAGAAAGTCTCACCCACATTCTACTATCCCTTAACTATGACCAGACAAACAAATTAAAAATATAAAAGGCCAAATGTAGCTTCTCAGATTTGGACTTGGGAGCATTTTGGGATTTTCTGGGGGAGTCATTTCACCTGGCTGCCACTTTGCTCCTCCTGAGGCTGAGCAATAAAACTCTGCACAAAAAAAAAACCCCAAAACCAGAACAACTCAAACCAAACCAACATAAAGCAACACAAAAAAAACCTCAACCCAAAACATATGAATTTCTCTGAAGCAGTAGAAAAAAAAAAAAATTACAAATTAAGGATTTCCACAAGTCCAAACATCCTGAACTTACTACATTAAGGGACCAATCTGAATCTCCAGAAATTATTTTGTTTCCAGCCAACAACTTTTATTTTGCAATATATGTAAATAGAGAGCAAAGACTCACTCATCAGGAAGAGTAGATACAGCAGCAATCTCCTCATCCCCAGCTTCAAGGTGAAGGAAGGAGGAGGACTGGAGGGACCAGGCTGCTCTCTTCCTCTGATGAATCTCCAGGTCTGCACATCTCATTGTGCTTGCTGAGACAAAGTGACTCTGCTGTGCATTTCCCAGCTGAGGTTTCAAGAAGTACACCAAGGACATTTTAATCAAACTGCAGATGCAGAGACCCACTGGAAGTCAAACCTGTGCACACTGCAGATGCAGAGACCCACTGACAGTTACAGCTGTGCACACTGCAGATGCAGAGACCCACTGGAAGTCAAACCTGTGCTACTGAAAGGCATTTTTTTAGCAGTGTCTCCATCTCTGTCCATCAGTACCTTTAGTATGCCAAGAACAACAGGATCTGGAATGGCCATGAGGGTCTGTGTTTGCACTGCCCCACACTGCCCTTCCATGCATGCTCCATGGACATGGCACATCACCTTGAGATGTGCAAACAGCTTGACTCAAGTCAGCTCTCAGCTGCTCCTCACAGTACTGTTTCTATGCAAGAGGTTCCCCTCCCGTCCTCGCACACAGGCACACAGAGCATTTGGTGTTCCCCTTTTGTTTTGTGTATTGTGGGTGTCAGAAACATTGACCATTTGTGGCAGGATGCCCAGGGTATGGTCAGGGATTCTGCACATCTCTTCTCTCCTCCACCACCAACTCTTTGGTTTCTGTTGATGCCTTGTTTCTCTGGATTGCTGACCCTAGTCTGGACCAGGCTAGCACAGGATTACTCCCAGGCAGTTCACGCTAGCAGAGTGCTGTGTGGCAAGCACTCTGTGGATGCAGAGTGTTGCTGTTCCAAGTGCTAAACGAGCAAATGTTGAGCTATCAGAAGAGTTAATTGCACAGAGAGTCCTTCTGGAAGGTGGTGAGAGGGGAGAAAGCCATCCCAGAGATGTGATTCTTTGCCTAGAAGTGTAAGTTTCCCAGACAGGAGCACAACAAATTGCAGACACTTCCTAGCTGTCCAAAATTCACTGCTTCTAGAGAGTCCCAGTGTTTAACAACACTTGAGAACCATCTTCACAGTCCAGAAGTGCTGTAGCACCCCACCTATAATGAATTCAAACTGGAAAAAGAGGAAGTGAAGAAAACTCTCTTCACACTCAGATTTTGCTAACAGTTGGGTGCCAGCCATGAAGCAGCCACAGCCACACCTTTCTGAGGCTCCGCATGCTCCTGTCTGGCCCCACTTCTATTTGTGCTGCTGAAGCAGATGTGAGGTTGCAAAGTGGAACAGGTTTATTTTAAAATGTCTTTTTTTCTCTCTCTCTCACAATTTTATATTCATTTTAGTCCCAGAGAAAAAGAAAAAAGAGATTGGAGCATACAGCATAGAAGCAGCAAGCTGATGGCTAGCCCCAGAACAGTCCAGCTGAGAAGTCTGCCATCTGCATGGCTTCAGAAATAGCTCTTTGCAGCTTGTGTGGACTTACATAAAGCATCTGTTCTTTGTCTGAGCCCTTTTGCTTGTCACATTTCAAAGACTCCTTCTGCTAGCTACAGAGGCAATGGAAAGTATGCTCAGATGCAAGTGGGGTCACAGAGAGATGAAGAGAGAGGGAATCAGGAGAGACACAGACACACTTCTCATGCTGCCTTCTGCCTCAGAGCATGCTTTGAACAAAGCAGAGGGGGAAAACCTCACCACAATAAACTGTGCAAAGCATTTAAGAAACAGGAAAGTCTTGCTTCCACCTATACCCACGATGAAAATGGCCCTGAAGGGGATCTGGAACCACACAAAGCAGACATGAAGTTTCTGTCACAAAAAAACTGCACAGCTAAGTGGCGAGATAGATCACTCTGCAGCAGGAAGCATCTGGAGGCCATGATTAAGAGAAGCCACAAGGAGCAATGGCCAAGCAAAGTGTGCTTGAGTAGAGAAGGTGTCTGGAAGCGACAATATCTGCATTCATCTCCCAACCCTGCCAGGAACCAAGCAGCTTTGACCCAGCCACAGAGAGGAGGGTTTGAGCATCTATAACTCTGCACGGGCAGTAACCAGAGGTGCTGGTGTCTGCTTCAGGGCATGGCTGAGCCTGCAGAATCCGTGTGGCTCATACTTACAGAGTAGAGAGAGGAGAGAAATTGCAGCTATTGCTTCACTGTCAGTTGTGAAAGGTTTCTTTTTCCTCGGGTGAGAGCCCTGCAAAGCCTCTCCATTTGCACAGGGTGGCTTCACTTGCAGGTGGCTTTGGCTGTCACAAGAGGCAGAAGGGAGAGGCCACCTCATCTGTCACTAATCTCTTGAGTAAATGATAGAAATGTTCCCTGACAAACATCAGGATGTTAAGAGTGGATCCCAAAAATCCTGGTGGGCCTTCAATGCTATGAAGCAGCAGGTAAGGAACTGCAGACATCCCACAGAGTAAACCCCAGACCAAGGTCCTGTTTGTAAGGTGACCAGAATGGGAAGTGGTTCAGATGGTGAAACCAAAGAGGAGCTTTGTGTGCATCAACAATATGGAAACCTGGCAGGTTACTGACACAAGCCTGTGGTGCTGACTCTTGGTGCTGAGAGGTTTTAACTCTTCAAAAATCTGTTTTCCCATAGCACACCAAAAACCTGTACAGCAGCAGGGGCACTTCAAAACCTTCTGACCAGCCTGATGTATGTTTGCTGCATGTGCCTGTGCCTGTCTGGTGTCCATCAGCCTTCACTCACAAGCTTAAGAGGCCTGGGACTGGTGGTCTGTGCCGTGACTGTGAAGCACAAGGAATGCCACAGCCCTGCTTTGCAGCAGGCACGAGATGTTTAAGAACATTTTTGATGCAGATCAAAAGATAAAACTAATACTGCAAGCTTTAGAGAGGGATTTAAAGAGAAGCAGGTTCAAGGGCTGGCTTGAGGCAGGTTATCTTGAAAGCAAGCTGTCGCAGCTCACAGCCATCAAAAACACTGCTGAAAAGCCAGATTCCTCTTTTGTTGTGTGCTAAGATTCCAGGCAGGGATGGCAGATCTGACTCTACATTTCTTAAGAATCTCAGAGTGTCCCTACCACAGCAAAGAACCAAGCACAGCAATAGATTACTGTATGCCAGATGATCCCTTTGTGCAACAGGAGCACCTTGCCAAATCTTGGGAACACTTAGGACAAAGCCATAGATGGGAAAAGCAGCTGAAGGCTTCACAAAGCAAGAAAACAGCAAAAGCTGGAGTGAGAAAAGTTAATTACCCTTCAAAGACCCAGCGCAGGCAGGCTGCAGAGGAACCGCCCAGCACAGGGGAAGGACCTGTCTGAAGTGACAGGGAGTCGAGTTTCAAAAGCAAAGCTTCTGCTGCCAGCCATGTGCACGCAGTAGGGAACAGCGCTGAGATGAATGTCTCCAAAAGACATCTCCTAGCTTCACTTGCTCAGAGCAGAAATCAGAGACAGGAGAGTTGCATAGTTTATCTTACTGAAGGAAACGTGCTGCCAACTTCTGAAGCCTGCAGTTTGTTCAGGGCTGTCCCTCACCATTCCCTGCAGGAGAGCTGCACCCAGTGCCACATCAGCTGTTCCGTTTTCAGCTGTGGCTGCACAAACTGACATGAGGTCGTGAAAAACAGAGAGTTAACTTGCACAGCAGTGAGGTCAGCACAGTGCTGGGTGAAATATAATCAGGAATGTGATCTTATGTTCCTTACTGATCACATCTCTTCCTTTTAGAGAGAGGCTGAAGCTCTGAAAATACATCCAAGGACAAGCATTTTCAATTAAATAAACTTGAGGCATTGACAGTTTAGAGAAATGCTGCATGTTGTTGTTTTTAAGGATGGGCTGAAAGGGAGACAGCTCATTTTCATCTTTTTTTCCCCCAAAGTTTAAAGAGTGCTCTCCACTTTGCCCGGGGCAGTGTGCACATTACACAAAGCAATGAGCTCCTTGCAATGGTTTACAGCTTAGGATGCCCACTAAGGCTGGCAGGAAACATTAACCACATTTTGGCCCAGCTGCCTCTCAGAAGCCACATGCAGGATTCTGCTGCTCTTCTCTACAGAAGAGAGAGAGGCAAATGCTTCAGAAGTTCACTCTGGGAAGTCACAGGTCGAGGAAATCCACATTATTAATGTGCTCTTAAGCAAATGTGCACACTGTGTAAGTGTTTTCATTTTAACAGTGTAAAATAGGAAGCCTGATGTGGGCTGCACATCGGCACTGCAGGTGCTGACAGACTTGGTGTGGCTCTTGAAGATTGAGTATTTCTCCACTCCCATCCCTCACTGACATGTTTTGCACAGAAGCCAACTCCATCCTTAGGAACTTTTGATGCCTCTACAACACTCTTTATTCCAAAGCATTCCGGTGCAGTCTCTTGTGACAAAAGCAACACAGGCTGACCCATTCTTAGATGGGTCACTCCATCTTTCCCTTCTCTGTGGCAAACAGCATTGCTTCTCTACAGCCTTCCCAAAGCATTGCCTTCCCAAAGACCACTCCCCACTGCCCCTGGGATCTTGCTCTTGTACCTGCAGACATGCTAGTAAGAATGTGTCAGGCAGAAGAAGTTGAGTAAAAATAGTTTCTTCAGAGGAAATGAATGATTAAAGTGCATGAAAATACTTAAAGCCACAGGCTGAACCAGTCTTCAATGAAATGCACTTTAATGCTGATCATGTCTTCAGTTCTTCCAGCTGCTATAGGAAGAACTACTCCTGTGAGGATGGAAGCAAGATTGTAATCCAGAAAACCTACTAAAGATTTCTGGTTTGTCTCTCTAGAGGCATCATCTCAGTTGCTGACAGCTGGGACTGCAATAGTGACTGCTCCTCTGAGCCAGCTGCTCTCAGTTGTTTCTGTGGCATCCGCTTCCATGATCTTGTCTCTACAGCAGGAGACATAAAAACAGCAGCCCCCTGTCAGCAGGAAGCTGACAAAGGGATTCAGTTTTTAGAAGGATGCAGGTTTAGGGAAAACCCAGTGTACAACAGGCAGTATTTCAAGTGGTGCAACCTTCCCACTCCTACAAGACTGGCATCTGAGATAAACCTATGCTGAAGAACTGGGGCCTGTGTTTAAATTTGGTGCAGCTTCTGCCCAGGCTCTGCCAGGCTGAAAAAAGTATTTCTAGAGAAGGTAGCAGTTCTCCATTTTCCACAGAGTTGCTTCCCAGGTGTAACAAGGGAAGCAAACACAATTACCTTAGGCAGGATCTGACAAAGTTGGCAGTGCCCTGGTTTGTGGTAGCAAAGCCCTTGCAGTATGACTAGGACTACATTTTCCTTTTCCTAGAAAAACCACTCAGCATTTGGGCTGCTGAGTCACTGGGAAGCACAGCCCTTGCTTTTCTCAGCCGCTTTTCCTGCCCATTCTAGCAGAGGTTAAGTAGGAACAGCATCTCCTTTGTTCCCATTAGTGGTTCCCAAACTCTGACCAAGTCCATACCTCCTCTGATTCTTTATTTTCTCAGCTCACAAGTGCTGCTGCTACCACTGAGGGATGCTGTGTGGAAGCAATTTCATCTGCAAGTTGGCCTGCTTAAAATTTGTTTCCCAAGGCACAGTAAAATACCAGGAGGGGTTGCTGAGCAGAAGCTAAAAGGATCCTGAAGAGCTTTCTCCATTATTTACCTTCTGGATTTATTTCTGAATCACTGGTGTTTCCAGGCTCTTCCTTAAGAACTCCCACATCCTTTGCCCAGTTTGTCCATTTAATTTCCTCTACTCTGGAGAGATAAAATGGAAGAGACACTGATGCACAGAGCCCAGCATTTCAGGCCATACCTCGTTGTCCCGCAGCACGCCAGCCCAGCTCACCCTGCCAGCACAGCTCACCCTGCCAACACAATCCTAATGGTTTGGCTGCAGCAACAACACCCTACAGAGCTTTTCTTTGAGTACAGATCTTCCGTAGTGTAAGCTCTACAAGGTAAGTATCATCTCCTTCATGTTGTGTGCTGGCCTCTGTTGTTCTGAAATACTTCAGTTCCTCCCAGGGAACATGCTTAACACAGAGGAGGTCTTAGGTTCTGCTTTCTATACTTGCTCCCTAACATCTTGGAGTTACAGAAGTGCTGCCTGCAGTTGAGTTCACTGGGTAGAGAAAGGCTCACCTGCCCTCTCAGCCCTTGCATGTGAGGAAGGCTGCTGCTTCCTTGTGCTGCCTGTTTCTGAGAATAGGGACCACCAGCCCACACTCCTCCCACCACAGCCTGCTCTGGGCACAGCTACACTGGCAGCAAAGAAGGAATCATTGCAGACACCCTGCCACCATGACCACTTGCATAGGTGTGGGCTGAAGAGGACATCCTTTGGTGACAGCACACCTTGCTGAGAATGCCAGTGGCTCAGCCAGTTCTCAAACTTCCATCACTGCAGTCACCAGTCACTGTGCATGCACCCAGGAACATGTGGTTGAGTCAGTGCTGCAATTCCTTGTAGTGGTCCAGAGTTACTACCTTGTGAATCCTGGGATTACTAGGCTGGAGCATAAGGGGCAATGGTGCCTTCCTCTTACCTGAAACACCACCTCTCATCTTTCTTGTTGAGGCCCACTGAGACGAAGCAGCCAGATCTCCTCTTCCCACCTTGGCGCCACAGCCAAGCCTTTTCTATTTCTAGAATAGCAATAGCCCTCTGGAAGAAGAAGCCCATGTCAGGGAGAAAACAAAGCACACAGAGCCCACCCCTCTTTTTGGATCAAATCTGTGCCAAACAGAAACTACTTTGGCTTAGAAAATCATCTTGGAACCCAATCTCAGAGTGCTCCTTAGTTAAACAGCACCAGTCAGTGACCCTCCCAAGATCCTTATGCATGTGGACCTGGACTGCCTGGTGGCCATGCAAACAGCATCAGTTTGAAATACATCTGAAAATATCAGGATTTACCCCAGAGTGGCGAATTTATGTAAAAGAGAAGAGAGTAGTGTACAGCTGAGGCTCAGGCCCAAGATAAGCACTCTCTTCTCTCATTAGGGCAGGGGGGAATAGCCTCAAATTGTAGCAGGGGAGGTTTACACTGGATGTTAGGAAACAATCCTTTATTGAAAGAGTGGTCAGGCATTGGGACAGGCTGCCCAGGGAGGTGGTGGAGTCACCAGCCCTGAAGATGTTACAAAAAGTGTGTAGGGATGGCACTTTGGGACATGGTTTAGTGGGCACAGTAGTGTTGGGTTGATGGTTGGCTTTGATCTCAGAGGTCTTTTCCAACCTTGATGATTCTGTGTTATGAGACTCAAGTAGGAGTCCAGGCCATGACCTAGTAAGGCTCGGGTAGGAGCCTGGGCCATGAGCTAGCTGCTGAGCACCACCATTCCTCACCTGCAGCTTCCAGACGCTTTTGCTGTCACCAGAAATGTCCACCACAGTCTCACTCATCAGCGCGATCAGCATGTTGAGCAGCAGAACGTAAGTGAAGATCACAAAGAGCAGCAGCAGGAACATGACAAAGTATCTGAACCTGGTGTGCTCCTGGAAGTCCAGGTCACCCATCCCAATGGTGATCTTGAAGAGCTCCAGGGAGACGCTCAGCAGCCCGCCGTACATGGCGTGGCTCCCACTGCTCTCCAGATGAGCAAGTGACTTGTTCTGGGAGGCTGAGGGAGCATCCCCCATCAGCGTAACCAGAGCTATGAGGGAAGCAGAATTTCAGTCTTCCTCAGACAAATGCACTTCTTGCAGCCCAGCCTAGAACATGATGCTGAGCAGGTCCTTACCTGCCGCAAAGCCAAAGAGGAAGATCATATAAACCAGGAGGAAACGCAGCAGATCTCTCAGGATAATCTGAAACACAAATGAGGAGGAACTGCCACGCTTTGTCTCCCAGGAAATCACCAGGAGGAGCTCCTGCTGTACACACCATAAACTAAGCCCCAGTAGCAGTATTGAAATGAAGCTGGAAAATGCTTTTATCCAGCTTCCTAAACCACTAATGTATGTTTAATGGCTTCCTCAGGTAAGTAACATCATTGCTATCTTAATCTGAGAGTACCTCATGAACCAATTTGATGTTATCTCTGTATGAACAGGCTCTTGGAAAGAAATCAATACCATGGAAGTTCCCCAGTATGGCTGTTTCCCAATTGTTTCATCACACCTCTCTCTTTCTTTTCCACTTCCATTGGGTTTCACACAAGTGATGATCAGAATTCTTTCCTGGCACCTCATTTCACCTCTGCTTTCTCTTGGCTTTCTCGTCCCAGACTTCTCTATGGCCTTGGAAACATAACACTGGAACTGCCACTGATTTTGACTGCCAGGTTTGAGTTGTTCCATGACAAACAAGTGTCAGCTGCTGTCACTTGCTGTATTGCAGGACAGGGAACTAGTGGTGTGCCACAACTGTGCTTCCTTGAAGACACTGAGCTAACATCCCTCTGCAGTGTCTTTGCTTCCATACCCAGCTCACTGATTCCATTTACAGTTTGCATGGTCTTGAGAGAATAAACTGCAGGACTTCTGTTCTTTCTTCACACCCAAAAGCTTTTCATACAAAGTTTTATGCAGTACTGACCTTCTGTATCATGACACTGTAGATGCCAGTGCGCTGAAAGCCCCGGGTGTAGTACAGGGTGTTCACCCAGCCCAGCAGCAGGGAGAACACCATCACTACCACGTAGTTTTCTGAGCTTGCACCATACAGGACTGCTGACAGCAGCAATGAGAAAGCCTGGATGAAGCTGGAGAGAGATTGAGTGACACAGTGACTCACCTCATCAAAAAGGCCTGCTTTTTGCAGATCTGCTCTGTCTGGCAAGGACAAGCACACACATTTTACGAGGCCACACAGAGCACATAAAGGGGCAGTTAATCAGACAGTTTACACAAGCAAATCCTGCTGTAACCAGACACACAAACTGCTGCAGCTTTGTTATGAACAGAATGGTCTCACAGCATGGAAACTCTGAGCTGCTTGATGTAGCTCACCTAACTGATATCACATGGAAAAAATGTTAACACTTAGGAACACATGCACACACACGCGCACACGGACACGGGCATGCACAGACATGCACAGACAGACATGCACAGACCCACACAGACATGCACACAGACAGACATGCACAGACCCACACAGACATGCACAGAGAGACATGCACACACATGCATACAGACATGCACAGACCCACAGAGACATGCACAGACATGCACACAGACATGCACACACAGACATGCACACACATGCATACAGACATGCACGGAGAGACATGCACGGAGAGACATGCACGGAGAGACATGCACACACATGCATACAGACATGCACAGAGAGACATGCACACACAGACATGCACACACATGCACACACAGACATGCACACACATGCATCTCTACATGCTCCCCCTCAGAAAACTGAGGAGTTCTTTTCCTTTCAACCAGTTCCAAGCCACAGTGGCAGCAAGAGTGAGAACCTGAGCTCTTTTCAACAAGCACATGTTCTTAACTGTGGCACGATTGAGGGTCTGACCCTCACTGTATCTTGCTATAAGTAAGGACAGACCCTACCCAGCAAAGTCCCTTACAACAAAGGGTTAGGACAAGATGCAGCAGGTAGGAGAAGCAAGCAGGGAAGGGAAGAGGAGACAGTGGCAGAGAATCAGTCTTTCCTGCTCACCATCTCTCTAGTAATGTTAGGGCAACTTAGCTGCACAGCAGAGAACCAATTTCACCCATGCTTTCACTGTGCAAAAAGCTCAAGAGACATACATCAAGATCTCAATGCAGCTGTCAGAACACATAGTCTTCAGGGACTGGCGTCTCCTCCGCAAGTACAGGCTCTGATAGAGAAAAATCAATGGCAGCCATTCATCAAAACCAGGGTGTGCCAGAGACTGCTCCTGCCCAGCATAGCCTATTGCTCAGGGGAAAGGTTTGCTCCGTAAGTTCCTCTTCATGCTTTAATTTTTAAGATCCCAAATTTCAGCCAGCCATCCTTCCAAGATGAAGAGGGCCTTAGTTATAACAGGCAAGAATAAACAAAGGCTGAATCATGGCTCAGCCTCACATCTTTATTAATAGACTGCATTCAATGCCAACGATGCATTTCAGTACCACAAATCACAGAAGTCTCCATTATTTGCTGTTGTGAATCTATTCCTCTTCTTGCCCAGCAACCTGGCTTGTGCCACTCCCCTGTCACTGCTAGGTCCTGCTGACATTCTCAGTGTCTTGGAGCAGGATTTCCTCCTGTCATCCACTCATGCACATCCTGAGGTCAGGAGAACTGAATCTGTTTGGCCCATGACAGTGACAGTTTCCTTTTTTCCCTCTCTTACAATGGAGCTAGACAAGAGATCCCCATACCTGAGCAAAGATGAGATAAATGCCACCTAACAAGATAATGATCAGTCCAGAGACCCACAGGAAGCCTCCAGCCGTGAACTCCACTGGAAATGAAGGCTGCAAGATAAAACCAGAACATCCCAAATCACTGTAAGACAGGCAGGGGCAGTGATGAGAACCACTCTGCACCTTTTCAGCTCAGCTCCAACCCTTCAGGCATTTCCAGATAAAAGAAGGTTGTCCCTACCTTGACCCGTAAGGGTTGATAGTAGGCAATGGCTGTAAAGATGATCATGAATGACAAGTAGGAGACAAAACTGAAGTAGAATCTCTTGGAAGCAAACGTTTCCCATTTCTGCTGAAGCAGTTTGTTCAGTGGCTCCAAAACCACCATCTTGTAGCGATTCTGGGGGAAGACAAACAATAAAACTGTACCCTGTGTCAAGCAGAATGCAGATTCACCAGAGGACTGCCTTTGTCAGGGCTGGATTTCAGTGGGGGCATTACTAAGGGTTTCTTCAGTCAGGCCTTTCAGCAGCAAAGAAATCAACCATCCCATAAGAAGCTATTTCTGCTTGGCTTCATCATGCAATTTGGACACACCCAGGTTAGAACAAAAGGATCACAAATTTCTCTCCTGTTGTCAGAGGCTGCATATAATAAAATATGCAAATGGATTTCTCTTCCAGAAAAGCCATCAGGTGAAAAACACATTAATGATTTGCATAATTACACAGCAACACTACAGAAAGGCAGAAAGAAATGCTGCTGTCTTTGATTTCTAGTAAAAGCACTCACTGGTGTGTCACTGCTGTATGCCAGGATCTCCAGCACAGAGTTCTCCTCAAAGCTGTCTATAGAGGACAAGTCATAGAGAGAGACATGGATAGGTCCATAGGTCCATTCCGTGAACTTGCGAGACAGGTGCCTGTACACTGGGTCTTTGATCTCTCTTTGGATGATGTGCCTGAAGATCTGAAGAGAAACCAGATGCATAGCAGAAAGATGTGTCTGTGATGAAGGTGTAGGGTGACAAACACATTCTAACAGAAGACATTTGGCTTTCTGCATTACACACTTCAAGGTATCCAAACACCAGATCGGCTGGTTAAAAAGAGGCAATCTAACTATATCTCCTATCAGCAGGTCCAGGAATAAAACCAATTTTGGGCCAGAGCAGATGTCTTGGCTGTAGGATACTAACTGGAATGGCCTAGAGAAGGCCTTCTTTATTGTCTCCTGTGTCACTGCCACTATCAGCAGCATTACCAAGGGTTGGGTGCAAGATTCTCCTTTGTTAAACCCCACAGCTATGCTGAGGATGTACATTACTGCCTTCCTTGTTTCTCAGTGACCCCAGGGACTCCCTCTGGTTGTCTTTACCTCCACTTTGCCTGTCTTGGCTGCAAGCTGCAGAGGATTTAATCCATCATAGTTCACAATCTCCTCCAGTTTACAGGTTGGGTCGACCTTCACGCCTGCCTTCAAGATCTCAACGTATGTTGCGCTCACAAACTTGGTGTTCTCCTCAGTGTCATCTGCAATCATCACCAGGGCATGGAGGACTGTGTTGCCCTGTGTATCCTGCTCCTGGATCCTGGCTTTCTGGTGGGGATTGTTTAGAAGATATTCCACCACATCAAACTGGTTGGTACAAGCAGCCAAGGAGAGGGGAAGTTCGCCTGAAGAGATTAGGAGAGTGTTTGGAGAAAGGAGTGAAAAAGAATTAAAGAGGAAAAAAATACTCTAGGAAAATATATTTTGCCCATAGTTTTACCACTGAAGAGAAGTTCTTTCTCCATATCTCTAGACTCAGAGAGTGTTTGGCAGTAAGCAATTACTCCTTGTTTCCTAGGGCAGTTGAAACACTGTCTGAGACCCTCTAATTTGGCTAAACTGACCAAGTATTTGTCTTTGTCTGAAGTCCTTCAGATGAGATTAAATAAATAAACCCAAAGATGATGGCAAATGCTCACTGAACACTTCAGCCTGTGGAAGGATCCTGCCATTCAAATAAGTTGAGAGCTTGACTACAGGATAGTGGAGATGGCAAAACACACAGAGAGATGTTAACCCAGCTGAGAATTAGTGGCATCACACACAACAGTAAGGGAATAAAAATAGCAAAGGAAGGTGTTCCACACCAACTCACCAAAATAAAAGTAAATTCCTTCTTTCTTCTTCCTGAAGAATTCCCCATGGGCTCTGGCATGGACATCAGCTCCATTCTCTACAAGAATCTTCACTAAATCCAGGCTCCTTTTCTCTATGGCAATATGGAGTGCTGTCTGGCCTGAGGAAACAGGCAGGACCTGTCACTCAGTGCCACTATCAGAGGGGACAGGCAAAGGACTCTCCAATCACTGTATGCTCTGCAGAGCAACCCTGCAGTCTCTCTCAGTGCTGGGCAGGGAGTGGGTGGCAGCTGATGACTTTCCACAATATTCAGTGGAAAAACACCTTGCAAACACTGAGTCACAAAACAAGGCTCAAGCCTATCAGAAATTGAACACAAGATCAGGCAATCATTCTTGCCTGGCTCAAAGATTCTAAGCAGCTCTGAAGGGATAAAGATAACTGCTGTAAGAAGAAAGACCCAAACAGCAGAAGTCATTCTTTAATAGCAAGATACTCTTGCTTTGACATGCTCTTCAAGCTTCTCCAAGCAAAGCCTCTCATATTCTTGGGTTATTAAATATGTATCATTTCTGCTTAGAAGTTGCAGAAGTGTAGTTCACAAGGCTGAAGAAAATGCAGTACCAGAATCAGCAATAAAAGGTGAGGAGGCTGTTATTGTAAGTGCAGCAGAGCTCTGGAGATGCAGTGCTGCATTAACTCAAGATGTCCTCTTCTCCCTTGCATCTGCACATCTCACCTGTCTAATGGGGAAGCTGCTCTGACACAGCAGCAGAACAGAAACCTTACCTCCATAGTAACAGTCCGAGCATGACACGTTGACAAGTGGCCTGGGATTCTGTGTCTTTTGGTCTATTTCCAGCAAAAGTGGGATTGTGTCATTCTTCCCATTTTTTAAGTTCAAGAGGGCTTTCATCAAGCAGGTCTTGCCAGTCTTTGCATCTAGCAGAAAAAGAGTATTGAGGGTTGTGCAGGTACTTTGCACACATCTTTATGCTTAATTAAGACATTAACTGTCACTGTAGGACCAAATACAATAATTACTGTAAAGGTCTTTCTTACTTTTAGCCTGCAATAGAGGCAAAAGCCTTGGGGTATATATAATTATATCATATAATCCTCAGGTGGGCACTAGGAAAATAAAGGAATGGGCAGAAGGCTGGAGAAAGCAAAGAACCATGGACAGGTTGCTCTCCTTCCCTCCTGGCATTAACAAACACTGCCTCTGCTAAGCCTGTCCATGGAGTGCTGAGCAGGAGTCTACCTGTGTACTCAGAATTGGTGAGAAACTTGGAGGTCCTCCTTAGGTACTCAAGTAAACCATCCAGAGCCTCGGGACTGCCCCTGGAGACTGCGCTGAAGAGCCTGTCCCTGTCGAAGCGATTTGGGTCCTTTTGGCTATGGCAGAAATGCAAAGTGTTAGGAAGTTCTGCAGAGTGGAAGTCAAGAGTAAGTTCCAGAGGGTCAGTGCAGAGAAAGGAGGGAAACAGAAATGTCTGTCAGAAAAAAACAAGTCTTTTATTTCTGAGTCAAGGGAAACATAGAGACAGTCATTTCCCAGAATCCTCTTATGTGTCTGCTCTTTCCATCAGCTGGAGCTCTTCCCAGACCCAGTCTGATGTGTACCCCTGGAACATATCCAGAGCACAAAGACAGAGGAGCCCAAGATAGCTTCAGGACCAGAGGCAGTCCCATCACATGGTGTAAAGCACTCCATGAGCTGGTTTATACCCCACCCTGGCAAAACCACTTTGGTTGTATAGGGCTAAGCTGCTCTTACATCCAGCTTGGCTTCTTCAGTGTTACTTCAGACACAGCCACAGTACAGCACAACATACAACACCACATCCACACTCCTCCAATGGAAAGGGCTAATACACCTCCTTTCTGCTTCTAATCACCACCCAACCTGTAATATCCCCTCATGGCCACTTTTAGTTTAAACTTTGTAAAGTCCATAGGTCCCCACCATCAGGACCAGCACAGGGCAACAGGGATCACTCCCCTGACAGAAAACAACAGTTACTCACTTGCTGACGAGTCCTGGCCGATAGTTCAGATTAATCTTGACTTTAGGAGAAAAGTCACTGCTCTCCTTCTGATAAGGTGTCTCCAAGGGTCGTGGCTCTCCTTTCTTTCCATGTCCTGATCTTTCTTCCTTTCTACTAGGTGCAGGTTTATCTTCCTGGGTACTGTCATCTGTTTCTAGCAATCCCATCAACCTGTTCCTCTGGCCTGGGCTGGGCTGCCCATTTGTGAAGTTAGCCATTTCTAGGTGAGATGGTTTTGCAGACCACCAAAGATGTACCCCACCAGAAGATTAAACCTGCAAGGGAGAAGAAGAATCTCCACAGTTTGTTCACAATCCTAGGATGTGTTTGGTGTGGCACAGAGAGGAAAGCTTGTTTCCAGCTCCAACGCTCCTGCAGTTGACTGTGGCTTCCTTGAGAGAGATTGAGTAAAACTGCACTCAGGAGAGTCTGAGTAAAGGATCAAGGCCTTAAAGAGGGTACCACTGGAGAAGAAGTTCAAAAGCTGTTCATGAAATACAGGCAACTTGTCTGCAGAACAGCTGAAGCCCCTTAGTGAGATGACCTCACCTGTTGGCAGCAGCACAGGCTCCTTACATAAAAGGCAAAGAAAGTGGATCTTTAAGGGGCTATGATCATTGTTCTTGTCTCAGTGCAGCAAACTCAGGCTACCCACCAAGTGGCCAAAAAGATAAGACTAACTGTAGGCCACCTTTGGAACAGTGATAGGTTTGTCCATGGCTTCTGTTTGTAACCATTGTGCTGCTTCTGCAGGGAAAACACATCCACCAGTTATGTTCCCCTGTTGCACTCTCACCTTTCATCCACGGGCAAAATGAGTGGGATCTCCCCAGTGTTTGGAGCTGTTGGTCATCTGTGTGAGCACAGGCTTTGAAATTCCAGCTCCACAGCTCAGGCAAGCACACACCCCAGCTGCCATGTGGACACTCACAGCCCTCAGAGCCTGCTCTCCCAAGTGCAAAGCTGGATTCAGATCTGCATCAGTATTCATCAGAGCATCCAGCCAAGCAACTTCTCTCATCTAATCCATCCTGTACCCCTTTCTTACTCTCTTTGAGACATCATTTCTGTCAGGATGCATCTCAGATCCACACCCAATCCACATATCTGTATTCAGCACATGACTGCAGACTCGCACACAGTTTGTGAGGCAGTAAGGACACATTCATGATTAGCAACCTGAAACACAGCTTTTTAAAATAACTCTGCCTTGTTCATATGCACTAGCTCCAAATAGTTAACAGGTTTGCTCTGAAGAGAAATCTCCCCTGCTGGGACTACAGCCAGACTCTCCACAGCCTGTACTAGCAAAGAGGATTCCGTAGTCTGTACCAGTAAAGAGGTAAATCGACACAGCACAAGAATTCTGCCTTAGATTGGGATGCAAAGAAACAGTTTCAGGCAGAAAACAGCCAAGAAACATCTTTATGCAACTCACAGCAAAGAAATCCAAGGGCTGCTTTCAAAACGAACCATTATGATAATTCAGCCATTCAGTTTAGTCTACATTCTAAAGGCAAACATTCCTCTGCAGACACAGGCACACACCCTGTAATCCCCTTCCAGGCTTATTTCCTTCCCCAAAACACTTACTGGTACATCTGCCGATCCTTTACAGGGCTATTTGTACTTCCACAACAGTTTGCTCCTGCTTGTCTTTCTTCCTTTCCCCAAAATCATTTCTCAGCTGCAGTTTCCATCTCTCCACAGCGCTGAGAGAGTTATTTACTGTCAGCCTTGTACAGGCAGTTACCGTCTGGTTTAAAAGAAAAAGGGTCTTACAAAAAAGGACCCTAAAACCCCACACATCCACTCTGTGTGTCCCTAGCAAGCAGAGCGAGCACTCTCTGCCAGCAAAACTTCACGTCTCTACTCAAGAAGAGAGTTGTTTCTTCCTGTGGCTCTCCCAAGCTGTTTTGAGTAGCGCAGCACAAAAAGCCCTGCTGTCAAAAGAGGAAGAGCTCAGCACTTACCCCAAGTTGCTGCAAGCTCCACCCAAGAACTGCTCTGACAAGGAGTCTCAACGGATCTTTCAGAGGCTCAACAATTTCTCAATAGAAACCAAGTCAAATACCAACAAGCATCAATAAGCATGAAAGTGGACCCCAAATTATTTATATCCATGGGTGGGACTCCTCTTCTTCTGCAGAGAAGATCACACTCATGTTAGCAGTCTATTAATGGCACGATGTTGAACTCCTACTTGGTGGTGGTCCATGTGGAGAATCCAAAAGTGATTCCTGTGAGAAGGAATAACCACAGATTATAGTTATTTACTCAACTGTACAGTTTTTGCAAAGTGAAGGCTTGCACAGGAAATGACTAGAGAGATTTCTCAGTAAAAGAGAGAGCCAATGAGTGCAGTGCTCTTATATGGGAAAGCTGGCTGGCTACTGCAAATTCATAATGCTTAACCCCTGCCTGCACGTTGAGAGGCAACACCTCATGCCTTCCCGCCCACATCTCAAGGGAGGCTGCTGATGTGACCCTGACGGGGCTAGAGCCTGTGGTTGAGTTGTGAGGTTTGTCACAAGGCTCCCTCGCTTAGCCCCAGGAGAAGCAAGCACTCATCAGGAAATCTGCAAGCAACTGTTGCTGTGGGAAGTAGCTCTCCTCACACAGATCCACACACCCCAGCTAGGAGGCACTGCAAACTGTATGGGACAACAAACTAGCCACAGTGTTACCCTACATTGTCAGCTGCTCATCACAAGCACAAAGCAGCCCCAGTTAAAAGCCATTTAGGCCACTGATTGTTTGATTTGCCAGTAGTGCCCATTTCTTAACAGGGTGGTTCTCCAAAGGAGTGTAAGTCTTGGAGGGGCTGCTCGTGCGAGCCATCCCTACAACTGGCTGTCACTAAGAGCATGCACACACTAACACCACTTACACACCACTCACCGAACAGGACACTGGGAAACAGAGGACATCAGCTCACACCAAGTGTCTTAGCTCTTTCTCTCCCACTCCTGGCAGAACTGAGGCCTGGGGCAGCAGCATGATGATTATTTCCCATGGCATTTGTGCAGGGTAACATCCAGCACCCACGGTCTCAACAGCCTTCTCCAGCACAATGCTGCTGCAGAGCAAATCTCATCTGTACTCTGTGGAGGCTCACAAAGCCATTTCTGTCTAACAAAATCAGAGAGAACACTTCTAGTCAACAGCTCAGCAGCAGGGACACATTTCCATGAGAAATCTCAGGAGTTTGGTTAACTATTGGTCCTTAAACATAGTGAGGGGGTGTCACATCATGACACACTGAACTCTAGCACGCTGAACTTCTTCCAACCCTACCGGGAGCCAAAAGAGAGCTTAAAGCAATCCCCAACTGACAGGACTGCAGGATGATGTGAGGCTTCCTGGAATGTGATCGTCACCCATAGAAACATTCCCAGATGGCTTCTACTTTGAGTCAGATGCAGGCTGTGAGATGACCTTCCTATAAATACACCCATGAAATGGCAGGCTGCCTTTTCCTCTTTCATGGTTTTGCATGAGATCACAAACTTATTTCTCACATTCTTGTGTTTCAAAATTAAGCTGCTCCAGGAACACCACCAAGTTTCTTATTCTTTCCAGGCGTAATGATTTATCAGGGCCCACAGAATAGACTATAAAGAACAAACACCTGGAGAAAAATCACAGAATCACAGAATGTAAGATTAGATTTCACCTCTCTTGTTCCTCATCCTAACCTTGCAGGGATTTGGTTTGCTTTGCTTTGATTGTGTTCACTGAATTTGCTGTAGTATCACAGACATAGACTCAGGCCCAGGAGCTTGGTTCAGATTTGCAGGTTTAAATCCTCTTGGGCTTCCCCCTGAGCTTTCATGGGAGTCAGCCCCACTGCTCTAGCCATGGAATGAAATCAGCCTGCAGAACTGCATCATAACAGAGCTCCTTCTGCACATCTGGTTTCAATAGCTTACACAGAGGAAGGAGAATGTGCAGCTTGATGGGAAAGGAACTGCTGCCAGCTGCGAGGTCACCACAGCAAAAGAGAAACACAGAGCTGCTGGGGGAACACAGAGATGCTGGTATGTGCACACGCTTCCCACAGCACACCAGGGTGAGCACTTCTGCATCCAGCACAGAGAAGGGAGCAGCAGGACAGGAAAAAGTGACAAGATCTGCCCAGATGTGCATTTCCAGAGACAGCATTCTGAGGGCAGTGCCAGGATTATGTCACTGCTGGGCACTCGCCAGCTGAGCTGATTATGATGCTTAACAAGCATCTTGCCACCAAAACTCAAAACCCTCATGGCTGTTAGGAAGAAGCCACCCAAAGCAGCATGCAGGGAGAATAATAGCAGCAATTTAATTTCACCTTTCTGCCAGCCTGAATTTTCATAAGAAACATGTGATCCTCTTGCATTTTGATGTGTCTGAAGGTGCTAAGCTTCTCCTTCTGTGGAAGCTTTAAATCAGAGGAGAAACTCTTCTCTACGAAGGAAAATTTGAAGTCAAATCATGAATTTTCATTTAATATTATCAAATTTGTTCCTAATTATGATCATCCATGAAACAACACAGGAATTTATGGCAGAAAAAGCAGTGACTGAAGGCTGCTTAAACAGAAGGCAAAAGGAAGCATGAGGAAGATGGCATTTGGAAAAGACAGACATACATTTCCTTAAATATGTATTCTCTGTTCCCTTAAGTGCCCATTTTTACCAAATACTGAAAAGCATAATAGTCTTATGATTAATATCCTGTTTTCTGTATGCTGTAAATGGAAGATCAAAGCCACTTACATGTGTCTGTAATTAAATTAGAGCATTGATCCACTCTAAGGAGCAGCAGCTCAAAATCATCTTTGCAGGAGCAAAGCCTTTAACAACAGCATGTGAGGGGGGACCACTAAAATTCTCTCTAAAACAGCAGACCAAAGCTCAGAAAAGCCACGTTTAAGAAAAAATGGTTTCTTTTGAAGGTAGGCTTTCACACTTGGGAAAACAACAGGTATTTTTGCAAGCAGAGATTGTTTTTTTCATGCAACTGCTATGCAAAAGGCACACTGAAGGGCCATGCCATCTGTACACAGGTGGAATCCTCTACCTCTAGAGACTCCAACCAGTGCCCAATCTGAAATACAAATACTATTAAATACCAGTCAGAACTTGTCTGATAGCCCTGGGGACTCCATTAATTTACATGACTACTTCTGCAACTACTGCTCTTACATCAACGTATTTAAAGGCTGCTATCTATACACTGCTCAGACCTTCGAAGGAACCATCCAGCTCCCTAATTCCTTAAATGGAAGTATCTTTCAGCTCGATGTATCCCTTTCTGCAGGATTGCAGCCTGAAGGAATGTTTCGCTGACAATCAAAGAGCAGCAAGATAGGAAAGGCAGCGGTACTGGTAGGAGAACAGCACTTCTGTGGACAAACACCGACATCCAGTGGCCACGACAGAAACCTGAATTCCTGCTGCCGGTGAAAACAGCCTCGAGAGGAAATGCCTCGAAAACAGCAAGGAGTCACAAGCAAATCCTCGCGAGGATTCCAGCCGATCACTCTTTCTAGCAAAACAGTTAACAGAAACTTGCCTAATTTAAAAATGTCAAGTTCCAAATAAGGCTGGGTTTGATGGTGCACTGATGTTCCATAAATATAAAACTGGGTAGCCAAGGAGCTGTGACAGCTGCCATGTGATGCCTCGGGAATTGAGGGACAGACTGCATAACTCCTAAAGTGTTCCCAGAGTTTCTCTGCCTTAACCCTCACTTGCCCTCTGTGATTATCTTTGGGGGCAGTTGCTAATGGAGCAAACCACTAAATATATTCAAAGTTAGTGTATTGGTTTGAACTGACTGGCCCCAATAGGAGTGATGAAGTTATCCCCACCAGTGGCACAGAGCACCAGAGCAGGCTGGATCATACGTCCTGCACCACACTGTGTGGCAGTGAAGGGTTGGCCAGAGTTTGCGTGACTTGTAACACACTCTGTAGTTTGTAAAGCTTCCTGTTCTGGGTTTTGTGTTTCTTCCCCAGATGTAGATGACCATGTACCCAAGAGTCAAGCCAGCAAAGAACATCACAACAACCAGCAGGTAGATCAAGCTGTTAAGATCCAAGTGGCTTAGGTGGATCTGGACCAACAATATAAGGGTGAATTAATTCTACCTTGGTGAGCCCACAACACCTCAGGGCACCAAGGAAGAGATGAGACACATAGGTGGGCTTGAGATCAAGAGGTGGACTTAACCACAGACACTGTCACACAGCCTGTCCCTAAGCGTGAAACGTCTGCTACAGGCCAACTTGGTAAAGCCTCTGTGGTATGGGGGGTGCTGGCTGCAACATAAATATGGGGAAGCCTGCCGGCTTGATTCCATCACTGCCACAAACCTGCCAAGGCAAATGCTGTGTGCTTGCAATGGTAAAAGCAAGCAGGTATGCCTGAAAACATACCCAGTGCCCATGCCACCACCTGAAACACCATCCTGGGCCTTGAAAA
>VWYK01059539.1:38573-49036 GCA_013399775.1 Semnornis frantzii | reverse complement strand
AGGTCTCTTCCAACTGGATGTTCGCCGTGATTCGATGATGCACATTTTGCTGAAAATGTCTACCTGGAAACTCTTTGCTTCAGCAGGTAATGATGCTAGAATAGCATGTTACAAAAAATGCTCTAAAGGGTGATACTTTATTTTCTACAGCTAGAATTGTGATTGGCACTAAAGGGGAAATTACCTTCTTTAGGGTGCCAACGTATGTGCAGCCTATTTCCCAGGCAGCCTGAACAGGTTTAGCTTCAATCTGTTACATCCAGAATTAGCAGGAAATTCTTTCACTGAAGTGTGACAGCATAGAACAGAAGTTCTGAAAGTGGTTAAATCAGTGTCATGTTATTGATAATGTTGCAGGGATTTATATATTTATTTTATTTTTCCTATATTATTATTGATATACAGTATTATTTATACCTTAGTAATTTATATATTACTTAATATTACAATGTCAGAAACTTGCTTGGAAATTATTTTTTTCCCCTTTGGAGAATGTTTCTGATAACTATACAAATGATACAGTTGATGCTCTGGGGTATTACTCCCCAAATATTTATTACTTCTGCTTTGAATGGCTGTATTTGAGCAGGAACAGTATTTGATTGAGGTCAGGAGTGCTTGGGGGTTGGAAGAATGGCAAAAGCAAGCATGTTTTAATTTTGCTCTTGATTCATCACAAATGAACAGGCTTATTGTAAAGGGATGGGGTAAATTAATTAATGCGAGACGATATATAAAAATATTAACAGTTTATTAATATTAAATATTCAGAACTCACATCACCCCGATCACCATTTAATAATAATATTAACAGGCTCTTTGCAACATTATGGAAACTATGTACAGGTTATAACAGGATCTGGAAATAGTTATTAAATATATACATTAATTAAACTCGATACAAATTGGAAGAGAAGGCTTTGCGGTCAGTACACCGCTTGCTCACTAGATAAGCATAGGACATAAAGGAGCAACTTTCTGCTTAGGGCAGAAGGCAACCAACAATTACAAGAGGCTTTGGCATTTACCCACAAAATTATTATCTGACAGTACCCAAGGCGGGGTTGCTGTCGGTAGCCGTCAGCGGNAGGCCAAATGCATGTAGGCATCACAGACACAGGCACGGCACACCGTGTAATGGCAAAGGGCTAAAGGCAAAGGCAAAAGGCAGCGTGCTCTCTGCTGACCTCCCTTTTATCCACCGCAGCCCGAGACCAATGGCCTTTGGACACAGGACAGCCAATGAAATGGCAGTTAGCCAAGATTTGCCCATATTAGGTGAAACCATAGGCCTGCTCCACCCTTCTTCGGGAAGAACACGGGCCCTGCACAAGGCAGCCGTGTGCACCCTGTTTACCACAGGGTCTGGGCAGGCAAGGGACCCCAGACTCAGTGGCGCCAGGCCCTTTGTCCCTTTTCCCACCGTTGCTCTCCCCCAAAACAGCAAGAAGGAGAGCAGAAAAATATGCCTGGGCAAGCCAGGAAAGGTATAAACCAAATTTGGCTTGCCTAGGCCTACCACGACACTTATGCTTCCTCTAAAGCACCTGGCTCAGTGCTTTGCTTGAAGAGAGGTAAATCTGCACCACAGATTCATTGGTTTGAACCTGCTGCTCAGCCCTTCCTGCACCTCTCTTTCCCTTTCCCTTTGAGGTGAGGAGAAAATAGTGGCTGTTAGAGCTGTGGTGGATAATGTATGGAGTGTATGTTCTCGCTTTGCAGTTTCAGAGTGCAGGAAGAGATGATCATTAATAGTATTTGCATTAGACTGGACTTTATAAGAACATCTTTGAAGACTCTAACGGGAAGGGGAGAAATTAAATTCAATTCGACTTTATTCCATAGCTTACTGTTGCTTTTGGAAATGTATATATCAAGCTTTGCTGGCAATGATTTAACTGACAGGAGCCTATTGATCCAAGCCAGGCTGACACAGGTCCCTGTGACCCACACTGAGGTGTTGAATGTCCAAGACAGAGCAGTAACTGTGCATCTCCCTGCTTCCCTTAGTCTTTTGCTCATGGATAGCTAAAAACCACTGCAGCAGCAGCTTAACAGTATTTTAAATATTTGAGTTTCTGTGCTAGTTGATGTAATTATTACAGAGCAAAAATGAGGTCCAGGGCTGTGAGATGCAGAGACATAAATCTTCTTGGTTTGGGATGACTCCAGAGTGTCTAGGAGAGCTATATACCCCTTTAGGGAGGATGAAGGGTGCTCCATGCTTTGCAAGATCAGAGTAAGGAAGAAAACATTTAAAGTCATCTGTTTCCGTGCCCTGGCCTGGCCTGAAATCTCTCCAGAGAATTGTTTTGACTTGGATTGCCTTTGCTGCCTCCTTACTCGTGCTGTTGGAGAACTTTGCCCTCTTATCCTTCCTAATCTTCAAGGAGGGCTGACGTGTGTGCTTGTAACCACCATAATCTGAGTCCAGAGTTCTCATGCAGATCCTGCAGCCAGCATCAGCTCTCTAGCAAGATGAGGGCTGCCCTCCCGTCAGCTAGAGGGGTCCATGCTGTGGTCAGCTACGGCAGGTAACAAACCAGCTCCCAGTGTTGGCTCCTGGAAAACAGAGAGATGTACTTTATTCTTTTCTGCTTCCTCGTGTCTTACTCTCCTCTAGGATGGTTAATCCTCTGTGTAAACTTAACACTTGGGGAAAATGTTAGCTTGATGGCCTTAAGATTTGGAGACGTCTGTTCCTAGAAACCTGTGATGCAAGGGAGCAGCAGTGTGGGCTTCCTAATGCTGCCTGGGCTTATGTTTCAACCTGACCTCCCATGGCTCCTTCAAGGGGGGTCTGGGGAACAAGAAGAAATCATCAGTGCTTGTGCCTTACTGAGAGCACTCAGTGCTCAAAGCTGGCTGATACCACACAAGGTAGCAGACACAGGAACATTGGTTGACTCCTTCTGCATAAGAAGACGGAGTGCCTTTTTGGCAGGTAAGCTGTGACACCCTGGCCATGTTAAATAAGCCACTGAGTAGTCAGCAGAATCACAGAACATTAGAGGTTGGAAGGGACCTCCAGAGATCATCCATTCCAATGCCCCTGCCACAAGCAGCATCACCCAGGGTAGTTTACACAGGAATCCATCCAGGCAGGTTTTGAAAGTCTCCAGAGAAGGAGACTCCACAACCTCTCTCCAGGGCTCTGTCAGCCTCACTGTAAAGAAGTTTTCTCCTCATGTTGAGCTGAAACCTCCTCTGTTCCAGTTTGTATCCATTGTTCCTTGTCATTACTGCTGACCACTGAAAAGAGATTGACCCCCTCCACTTGACACCCACTCCTCAGATATTTATAGACACTGATCAGATCCCCTCTCAGCCTTCTCTTATCCAGACTAAACAGCCCCAGGGCTCTCAGTCTCTCTCCATAGGGGCAATGCTCAAGTCCCCTAAGCATCCTTGTGGCTCTCCATTGGACTCTTTCCAGCAGGTCCCTGTCTCTCTTGAACTGGGGAACCAAAACCGGACACAATACTTCAGTTGTGGTCTCACCAGGGGAGAGAGGAGGAGAAGAACCTCCCTAGCACTTCTGACCACACTTTTCTTGATGCCCCCCAGGATGCCATTGGCTCTCTTGCCCACAAGAGCACATTGCTGGCCCATGCAGAACTTGCTGCCCACCAGCACTCCAAGGTCTGTCTCCATGGAGCTGCTTTCCAACAGGGCAGCCCCTAACCTGTACTGCTGCCTGTTGTTATTCCTTCCCAGATGCAGGACCCTGCACTTGTCCTTATTGAACTGCATGAAGTTTGCTTTCCCCCAGCTCTCAGACTGTGCAGATCTGGTTGGATGGCAGCACAGCCTGAGGGGTGTCAGCCATCCCCATCTCCCCCCAGTTCTGTATCATCAGCAAACTTGCTGAGGGTGCATTCAGTAATGCTTGGTATTTTTTTCTATGATTCTACTGACTTGCCAGGTTGTGACTACACATAGTGGGGTTGGTCTAGTTTCTTAGGGGGCTTGCCCATATAAATAAAGGATACTAAGGAGATTCTAGTGTGTGCTTACAGAGTATTAGCTGCAGACCCAAAAGCTCTGGTATTCTAGTAGCTGTGGGAACAAGAACTGTAAAACTCAGGCCAGATGTGTCCTGGTTCAGGTCTCTGGCACTCGACTGGCATCACTGACATGCAAATAGAGATCTCATGAAAAAGGCAACTAAATGGCCTGGATCTGTCTCTGGGAATATTGTAACTATGGACAGTTTCCAGGCAGCCATGTACCTGCAGGGATGGGTCTGTGTTGCTTTCTTTCCAATTTCAAAAAATTGAAACTGATCTTGGTTCCAGCACATGCATCTTCTGCAGGTGCTCCACAAGTCGTTGCTGAGTCTCTTGCATTTTATTTTGGGACATGTGCTACTGGTCTCAGTGGACCAGGTTGGCTCAACACCAGGACTTAATCTGCTGTAAAAGTACAGCTACCGTTGAATCACCTTGAGAGGCAGAAGGGTCATGTCCTGGTTTATCCTTGGAGTTTGCTCCTTTCTTTCTTTCTGTAGCAGGTGAGATGGAGAGCTTTTGGCCTGGCACGTGAAACACTGTGACACAAATGACAGTGTTCATAAGGGTTTACACATCTTTTCTATCCTTCACTAGCGAGAATCTGGTTTATCCATAGAATCACTGTCCTTTGTACCTATTCTGCTTTAAAATGGGGGAAATCCAGCCTCTTCTGTTGTCTCACTTCTGCTTTACTTGCAGCCTCCCTCCATTCTTGCTGCCTTGGTGAGGCACTTCGGGGACAGTTGTCACTGGGTCTGCTGGGACTGGCAGGTATATCTTGACATTTGCTGCACTGCATGCCCCAGTGACACTGATACTGGATGTCACTGGCCAGGGGAGTAATGGAAAAATGAAAGAGCAAGGTAGTGGTGAAAGGAAATCTGGATCTGTCAGCAGGGGTGACTGTTGATGAGATGCAGAAAAAGGTAGCACATGAGCACATCGGAAGATAAAACTGAGTCTGTGAGTAGAAAAAGAAACAAGCAGGACGCAAGCAGGAGTAATCTCCCTTTCCAGTGGAGATAGACTGTGTGTAACAATCCAGGGAGGCAAGGCAATGTCAAGGCAAAACAGGCAGAGACAAAGGACTCAAGTGCTGGAATACTTTGAGGAGTTTTTGTTATATCTTCTGCAACACACCAGCTGCATCTATCACAGAAATCCTGTATCACAGAATTAACCAGGTTGGAAAAGACCTCTGAGATCATCGAGTCCAACCTACCACCCAACCCTTCTCATTAACTAAACTGTGGCACTAAGTGCCTCACTCAACCTCCTTTTAAACACCTCCAGGGATGAGGACTCCACCACCTCCCTGGGCAGCCCATTCTAATGCAAATCACCCTCTGTGAAGAACTTCTTCCTAACATCCAGCCTAAACCTGCCCTGCTGCAACTTGAGGCTGTATCCTCTTGTTCTGTCCCTGGGTGGAGAGACCAACACTATCTGGTTACGACCTCTCTTCAGGTAGCTGTAGAGAGCAATAAAGTCTGCACTGAGCCTCCTCTTCTGCAGGCTGCACACCCCCAGCTCCCTCAGCCTCTCCTCACAGGGCTGTGCTCCAGCCCCCTCACCAGCCTCGGTGCCCTTCTCTGGACATGTTCAGCATCTCAACATCTTTCTTAAATGGAGGGGCCCAGAACTGGACACAGCACTCAAGGTGTTACCTAACCAATGCTGAGTACAGGGGCAGAAGGACTGCCCTGGTCCTGCTGGCCACACTGTTCCTGATCCAGGCCAGGATGCCATTGGCCTTCTTGGCCACCTGGGCACACTGCTGGCTCATGCTCAGTTGTCAACCAGCACCCCTAGGTCCTTCTCTGCCTGGCTGGCTGCTCTCCAGCCACTCTGTCTCCCCAGCCCGTAGCTCTGCATGGGGTTGTTGTGGCCCAAGTGCGGAACCTGGCGCTTGGCCTTGTTAAAACTCATGGCACTGGACTGTGTCTATCTGTCCAGCCTGTGCAGGTCCCTCTGCAGTGACTCCAGTTGCTGCTTTAAGTAATAATTGCCATACAATTTAGATCTGGAAAGGTTGTCTCTGGTACAGCAGCATGGTGGCATGGTGCTGAGAGAGGGTCAAGTCAGCAGACAGGCAGCAGCACAGGACCAAACAATAGGGGTCAGTGGGGTTAAAGATGGTTCGGGTTTCTGTGTGAAGGCTTCAATTTAGCTTCAAGGAACTTCTTTTTTTTTCCTTTAATCTACAGTCCCTCTGACACTGGTTCAGCTGAATGGGCAAATATGTGACTTTAATGAGGTCTTAGTAAGAACTGTGATTAAAACCAAACTTATCTGCCAGAAGCATCTCTTGATGCTGTCAACTAGGAGTTCCATGGTGTAGAACCAGAAGGCAGGGATTCCCTTTTGAGCAGCACATGTAAACCTTCCTTCCCAGGCAATGCATCTCTGCTGGCTGCTTAAGTAGAAGGGGCTCTGCCTCAGTGAGTGGTTTTTTTTTTTTCCATTTTGAGTAAGTATCTTACGACAGAGACAGCAGCAAATGTTTCTGGGTGCACTGGACATTGTGAGGCATTCAAAACAACCACTGAACCACAGACAAGTTGCAAGAATAAACAGGAACTTGACATAAGCTCTGGGTCCTTACAGGAAGAATGTCTGCCCAGTTCTCCCCAGCCTGGGAGAAAGCAGACAAGCAGCAGAAATGAGGATCAGTGGAGTTACGTGGAGAGAGACCTGCACTTTCTTTCAGCACTCCTTATACCACTTGATAAAGCTCCATGTCACACTTGTGGACATCCCAAAGTTTCTATAAAACAATAAGGGTAGGACAAGGAGTTTGCATGAATAACTCTCTCACTTATCAGGGCTGTCGTCCATGGCCTGCCAAATCTTTGCAAATGATCTCATGGACATGACCTCCACTTCTTGGAGTCCTGCAGCTTCCCTCCGGCAAACGCAGCAGGGCAGGGTTGGGGAAGCTGTGATAGTTCTCCAGCTGCTCTGCTGTGACTTTGGAAACTCGATGTGTAACTTTGTGCTTCGTGCACAGTTGTCACCTCTGAAAACCGAACAAAGGTGAGCACAGGTACTATTTTTAGGCAGCCAGGCAATGCAGCAGACAGTTGCCTAGGGCAGCAGACTGCTGAGTGCAGCAGAATGCCAAGACTTGAGAAAGATGCAGACTTGCTGCTGCTCCTCCCTCTGAGAAGGGAGTCTCAGACATTTAATCTGAGGGTTTAGATTAATGTCCCTTTTTCAGATGACAGCTCTCTCTTTGGCCCCGGCAAGCCTCAGTGATCTGGGTGCAAGCATTGTGCTTGCAGTGCTTGAGCCACAGTGTGGGTTCACTACTACTGCTGAGTGAACCAGGCCCATTGGAGGAGGTAGGATGGGGCCTTTTCCAGTAGAAGAACAGCTCCAGATTTGGGAGTTCTTTCTATTGCCCTTTCTTCCCCTACTGTAGCAGGCACAGCATGAGTGTGTGAGTAGGCTGCTGCAGGAGGAGGATGGTTTGGGGTGAAAGTGGGAGTTACCGTGGGGAGTGGGCAGAGGTGATGGCCAGGAGGGGTGGCCCGCCTAGGCTGAGGATGAGCTCTCCTCAGACAGGGATTTGCCAGGGAATAGAAAGGCAGGTGAGACCAACTTTCTTCAGGTCCTCCCAAATACCCATTAGAGAGGTGATCCCCTTCAAGTGACTCATATGGAGCCACCCCAAAATCTTTCTCACTCCTAGCCTTCCTTCTTCTGAACTCCCCAAGTCCTGATCACCTTGCCAGGATCCCAGTTGGCTGGGATTACCCACTTGTTGCTTCACTGACTCCATTCATCCCAGCCCACCAGCAGCCTCACTTCACCCCACCTCTGGTCCTCATAAAATTTCACTGACTTCTCCCACCCAAGCCCAGCTTTGCAAACAACATTGCCCAAGCTGTCTGAGCCAGCCCTGCAGCTGAGCTTTAAAAAATGACCCAAGCTTTTTATTTACAAAATCAAAAGCTTGCTTTTGGGATTTTGGTGGCAAGCAGAAGGAGGTGCAAGGAAGAGGGACAGGCAGTATTGTTTGGACCACCAGGCAAGTGCTCTGCAGCTTTTGGTCTGGAGGTTAAGTTGCTGGCTGAGGTTAAATCCCTTCAATATGACCTAGCCTGCTATTACCACTTTATCTGAAGTCATGAACACAGCAGTGAAGAAATTATTTCTAGCACCTTAAAAAAGACTCACTTCCTTAATTCCTAGCTTAACTGAATGGCAATCACTTTCACCAGCCGCAGAATTTAGGTAGAATTCAGAGTTTCAGACCTTTCCCACTGAAGCATCTCCTTTAGCTGTTGCCTTTGAGAGGATATCAGATCGGGTGGAGAAGTGATCTTACACTGTACAGCAGTTATTATGTCTTGTGTTTCCAAACAAGGTCATTGCCTTCCTTGTGCTTGGTGGTGGTCAGATTGCTACTGGCAGTATTCACAACACTTTGCTGCTGCTAATCATCAGCTACTTTCACATATTAATACTTAAAATGAGATATTTAATTAATGCCATGTGTTCCTGGACCAAGTTTCGTATGAGCACCTCCTCAACTTTACCAGCTGGAAAGGTTTTTGTTTCCACCACACCACAGAGCTGGAAGTGGACTATCGGTCCATGGTGATACATTCTTGTTGCCCTGTGGAGTGCTATGCACATGTGCTGGGAGAAGCTCACGGGAACAGGGGCATTGACATCACCTGTATTTGCGGAAGTGCCTCACTGACTGGTGCTGTCCCACATTCCTGGGCAGGAGAGGCTCTGGGGCAGCTTGCCATGGTTTACTCTGTCTCTGAATCTGTAAGGAGACTTGGTGAAGCAGAAACCTGGAGATACACCTCTCCCATCAGGTCATCTATTGACATGGGGCGTGCNGGAAAGGTAGGACCTCTCATCTGAGGCTGGCTTGGAAATTCTTTAGGTGACATCACACCATGTCTGTGCAGACTCATTGTTTGTCATGGAAAAGCCATTCATCCATATACAACTTCCTTCCTCCCCAGACTCCTGGAGATAAACTTTCCATTCTGTCTATTCCCTATAGAAACAGACCCAAAACATGTATGCGTGGCTACACACACATACATTTCACCAGCCCTCCGTCACGCTCAGGGCTGTGGGAGGAGGGGAAGGGAGGATATAGAAGATGTGAATAAAGTCACCCTGTTTTCTTCAGACATGGATCCCGCTGTGCCCAAGCAGTAAAACTCCCCTCCTGCTGAGGTTCTGGGTCACACAAGGCTTTTTTGTCCTGAAGCTAATTCTGGCACTTGTGGCCCCACATCTGCCTGCCAGGTGAGGTGGGCCACCAGCTGCAGGTACAGCACATCTGGATGAGGGAGGAAGCAAAGCATGCTGCAAACAAACACAGTAAGTCCACCGTGGCAGGCATGAGGAATTCGATAAAAAATACACTTCAGTGGTGTGAGCTACTGAGTGTGGTGATTCATGTCTTGGGTGCTGCTTATCAGGTAAAGACTGGGTGCTTGCAGGGCTATGCACACCATGACCACAACCTAGGGGTGACCCACATGTTCAGCCTGCGATAAAGGAGCCACCGCTGCAGGTAGTCATGGGGTCACCAGGTGCAGCAAGGAGGCAGAGAGAAGCAGGAGGCATTTGTTGGAGGCAGAGAGGTGGGAACTGCATGGTGCAGGATAGGACAGGATGGTGAGAGGTCTTGTGGAGACGAAGGCAGCAGCAGTGAGGTCAGCGGTGCGATGGGGTGGCTGTTTTGGTTGTGGTGTGGGGAAGCAGGGTACAAGGAGCGCCTGTTCCAAGTATGCACACAGGTCCGAGGTGCCTGCCTTTGCGTCCTGCTGGCGTCTGTTGGGGAACTTGATGAGGAGCTGCCAGATTGCCCCTGCCTCTGAGGTTCTCAATAGGTTGAGCGGGGAAGGGAGAGGGGTGTTTGGACAGGAGGAGCCTTTGAAGCTTTTCTCCTGTCTACCTCCCCTGCCCATAAAGCTATTAGTCTCTGGTGCCAGCCCTATCTACGTTTGTCACCGGCAGCCGGGCCGAGCCTCGCAGACCTTGGGGCGCGGGGCTGGAGCCACGGCGTGGGGCCCTTCTGGAGGCCAATTTGGGGAGGGGTCAGCTCATTTCCGAGCCGGCCCTGCATTACAAAGGCAGCAGGGCCTGGGCGGCGCTTTGATGTGCCCCGCCGGCTCCCCGCACACCTGCGCCCGCGGGACTCCCCACCACGGCACGGCCAGGCCCGCGGGGACTGCGGCGCGCCGGGCCGGGGGCACATCGCATCAAAGGCAGCCAAACTAGGGGCGGCCTGGAGGCCCCTTCCGACGCCTCTAAGGGCGGCTGCAGCCCTACGCTTCTCCTTACTGCCCCACCGATCCCGGGGCGGGACGGAGGGAAGCTCCGTCGGCGGTGGCGAAGCACCGACAGCACAGCCCCTTACCAGGGGGCCGAGGGAGGGAGAGAGGCAGGCAGGGCCGCCGCAGGAGCCCC
>VWYK01059539.1:9651-31458 GCA_013399775.1 Semnornis frantzii | reverse complement strand
AACAAAAAAAAAAAAAAAAAAAAGATCCAAGTATGTGTTAGGACAATTCCCCTTCTACCAGAGTGGGATGGCTTCCCTGCCTTTGACCACTCTATTTCTTCCTTCTGGTTAATTACCTGCACCTTCTCAAATTGCTGCCGCTTCCTGCTGTCTGGGCCCTGCTGCTTGCTCCCTGCGGTGCACTGCGTTTGCTAACCGAGGTGGGTTCTCCTTCACTGGCTTCTCGTGTCTCTCTCGCAGGGAGCCGAGAGACTGCTTTCACCTATGCCGTCAGCGCTGCCGGGGTGGTGAACGCCATCAGCCGTGCTTGCCGGGAGGGAGAGCTTTCCAGCTGTGGCTGCAGCCGGACAGCCCGGCCCAAGGACTTGCCCCGAGACTGGCTGTGGGGCGGCTGTGGCGATAACGTGGAGTATGGATATCGTTTTGCCAAGGAGTTTGTGGATGCCAAGGAGAGAGAGAAGAACTACGTGAGAGGTTCAGAGGAGCAGGCTCGCATGCTGATGAACTTACAGAACAACGAGGCCGGTCGCAGGGTAAGACAAATGCTTTGTCTTTTCTTAAAGGGAGATGCAGAAGGCTTTAGGTAGAATCACAGAATGTCAGGGGTGCTGGAAGGGACCTCAAAAGTTCATCCAGTCCAACCCCTGCCAGAGCAGGATCTCCTATACCAGATCACACAAGAACATGCCCAGGTGGGTTTTGAATATCTCCAGAGAGGGAGACTCCACAGCTCTCTTTGGCAGCCTGTTCCAGTGTTCTGTCACCCTCAGAGGGAAAAAATTCCTCCTCATGTAGTTCAATGCCAAATTACTTGGAGGTTTGATGAGACATAGTCCAGCAACAGCACCACGTTTCCTGCACTTTGTGAATATTACAGATGACATTAAGCTAGTGTAAACCAAACTATTTACTTGAGTTTTTTTCATTTTAAGGTATTTCTAGCCATGTCCAATAAAGCACTCCTGATCCCTGGCCTGTTCAGCTCTCTGTTTAGAGGAATTCCCATTATATAACTATGTCCGAACAGTCCAATTGACTAAGGATGTGCCAGTACATAAAGGCATAAAGGGTGGCTACCAGGTCAGTGGAGACTTCCTTTTTACAAAGAGTCACATGGGAAAAAAAGGATAATGGGTACAAGTTACTCCTGGGGAAATTGTGATTGGATTCCAGAGAAACACTTTTAACCAGGAGAACAGTTGGACATTGAAATAGTCACAGAATCACAGAACATTAGAGGTTGGAAGGGACCTCCACAGATCATCCGGTCCAATCCTCCTGCCAAAAGCGGGATCACCCACACAGGAATGCATCCAGGCAGGTTTTGAAAGTCTCCAAAGAAGATGATTCCACAACCTCCCTGGGCAGCCTGCCCCAGAGCTCTGTCACCCTCACTGTAAACAGGTTTCTCCTCATGTTGAGATTTAACCTTTGTTCCGGTTTGTATCCATTGCTCCTTGTCTTATTACTGCTGACCACTGAAAAGCGATTGGCCCCCTCCACTTGACACCCACCCATTAGATATTGATAGACATTGATCAGATCCCCTCTCAGCCTTCTCTTCTAAACTAAACAGCCCCAGGGCTCTCAGTCTCTCTCCATAGGGGAGCAGTGGAGTCAGCTTTGAGGCTCAGCTTGACAGGGTTCTAGGCCAGCTCATTTAAACTACACCATTACCTAGAAAGGTTGGACCAAATGGTCCTTGGGGTCCCTTCCAACCTGGCATTCTGGGATTCTGGGAAATATTGACAATTGCTGTATTCCAGTTTTCATGGCAGCTTCCCCAGCAAGTTTTTTTTGGTCTGTTTAGGCACTGTGTGGCAGTGTGCAGATGTGTGGTGCCCTTTCCAAATAAGCTAGGTGCTGTCACAGTCCACTTTCTAAGTTCATGTGTCAGAAACTGGCCTCCCAGAGCTGCCAAAGAAGCAGGCTGCTGGTGAAAAAAAGAATCTGTTGGCATACGGAGTTCTCTTCTGCCATTGGTCAGCTTTTTTTAAGAGTATGAGGCCAGAAGCAAACATGGAATTCGGCTACTTCTCTGTCTCTGGAACCTGTGCCTTGCTTAGTTGTCTTGGTGTTGGGCAAACCAAATAATTTTGCACTGGGTGACAGACATTTTCAGTTTTGCTCTGAAAACCCCAAGGGATGGAGAATTCATCCCTTCTCTTTGTAGTGTGCTACCATCATTAATCACCTTGTTTCAACACTGTACCTCATTATCATTTGAATTTATCTGGTGTCAGCTTACAGTGAGTTCTTTTTCTGACTTTTACAGCCAGATCAAAAAGCCTCACAGGAGTCAGAATTTCCTCTGCATTTAAATACTTAACCTGCTGCAATTTACTCACCACTCTTTCTTAATAAACTACATAGAGTACTGAAGACTTAGTTTCAGATGTTCTCATCAGCCATCAAATAATTTTCAGGTCACTGTAGTGTGCCCTTTCCACTTTTCCTGTGTACTTTAAGAAAGTGGATACCAAAGTGACATGCTGGATTCTGGTCTTGGTCTCTCTGATGCTGTAGGTGTAGGTGAGGTTGCCTCCTTTGTATGCTTTCAGTGTACTAATTTGCTTTTTACAGTTACTCTGTTGGTGATCAATAGCCTGGAGGGTGTAGCATCATTCATATGCAGTACAGCTCTGCAGTCCTGCCTCTTTCCCAGTGTAAACCAGAAATACTTGATGACGAAAATGATGCCATTTTCACTGGGTGCTTACATTTGAAATCATTATTCCCTAGCAGTGAGCTTTTCTAAGGTTAGTTTTATTTCTAATGCATATGAAAAAGTCCCATAATTAGCCTTGCTCTTCTGCAAATCCTTGACTAATATCCTTAGTTTCCTTATCAAAGTTCTGTCCTTCTAATTGTTACCTGCCTTATCTTTCCCTTTCCCAGATATGTCTGTCTTTTTCTCATGTAGTTTTGCCTTCATTTTGCCACCAATTTGCTGAGTTTTTTTTAATTGTAAAATCAATGTGTCAGGCTGAAGCACTGCAAATACTTCACATGGTTATTTTGTAGAATCAAACTGGGGTGAGTTTGCAGTATCAAACTGGGGCGAGTTTGCAGTAGGATTTGAAAGTGGTTGAAATCACTGGGGTTTGGGTTGGGGTTGGTGGGGTTTATTTTTTTGACTTGGAAGGGCAAGGTCTGCATTTGCTTAGAAGCGGAGCGGGCAGTCCTTCCCTGAGTCTTAGCATGAAAACAACATTCTTCTCTGCATTGCCTGCTTTGATCATCTTATGTGGTTGGAGTCATGAACTTGGATTACTACAAATAAATACCTCCCCTAAAATAGGGACTTAATGTGTTGAGAGACTTTGTAGCAGTCAGTCCCTATTGCCTTGAGGAATCCAGCTACAGAATGTGGCTTGAGAATGTTTGAGGTGCCAGCTGAACTGTATTAGAAGAGCAAGCCAGAAGATACTTTCTCTATTGCGTGGGTAAAACACTGCTCTAGTTATTCTTGTTCTGCTGGCAAGGTTCTCACTGAGCTGGGATTTCACAGAATCACAGTATTGTCAAGGCCAGAAGCACCTCCAGTTCCAACCCCCTGCCATGGGCAGGGACACCTCACACTAGATCAGGTTGCCCAGAGCCGCATCCAGCCTGACGTGAAAAACATCCGGGATGAGGCTTCCACCACCTCTCTGGGCAACCTGTGTCAGTGTTCTACCACCCTCATGGTGAAGAAATTCTTCCTAATATCTAATCTAAATTTCCTCTTCTCTAGCTTGGATCCATTCCCTCCAGTCCTACCACCACCCTAAAAAGTCCCTCCCAACCTTTCCTGTAGCCACCTTCAGATAAGCCACAGGAATATCTCCTTGGAGCCTTCTCTCCTCCAGATTGAACAAGGCCAACTCTCAGCCTGTCCTCATAGGAGAGGATGATGATGCAGTGTTAGATGGAAAAATGCTTTGTGCTGCTTTAAGGACAGAGCTAAAGGCAGCTGTATCCTGCCCGTAGCACAGTGCAGAGCGCACTTCCGATTGTGTTCGTAACAGTGCCCCTGCTGCTTTGGACTCCATAGACAAGCTCTGTGTCTTCAGTTAACAGTTAACACAGGACCTGACAAAAACTTTCCAGAGGATCCAGCAAAAAAGAATGTTCTTTCAGGCTGATATGTTTTATGTAGACTCTGCAGAGCAGATGGCCATAGAAAACAACTTTAGATTAAATGAACAGAAGTAACTTCAGGTTAGAATTATAAACTGGTCTGCAGTTATGCTTGTGCATTCCAAACAAACTCTGATAAACTAAGGGCACTGGTTAGTAAACTCATCTGAGGAACTCGATGTGGAGGAGGTCTGGAACTTTTTCAAGTCAAAGATGCTAAAGCCATTGGGATTCTGCATGCCGAGCAAGAGGAAAAAGCTTGTAGGAAGAATATCCAGACCTCACTGAATGAATAAGTACCACAGAGAAGCTATTAGGGATAGACCAAGAGACCATAAGAATTGAGAAAAAAAGAAAACTGGTAGCAAATAAATAATGAAGAGCTCTGTCTTAGAGGTCAAGAAGTGTAAAGATTAAGTGAGAACAGTAAAGAATCCTACTGAGTCAGACCTTGCACATGGGAGGAGGTTGGAAGAAAGGGGACTGCTGGGCAGTGAAGATGAGTCTAAAGACAGAGTTAATTTTTTGGTCCCCAGAGCAAGACAGCACTTTACCTGAGGCTTGAGAGATGTCTTTTCCTGTCCTCAATATTTCTGCCTAAGAGAGTAAATGCTTGGAGTGTAGATTTTTCAATTGCCCTGGGACTGTGTTTTTTAGAAGAAGCCAGGGGTTGCTCTAGGAGCAGGCAGTGGCCTATGGTGGTGGCACTCTATGGGAGTGAGGAAGGCATGAGACAGCAAACTGTTGTGTTCAGATGGGTAGAGGAAGAGGAGCTGAGCAGCATGTACTGAAGTTTGGGGGCAATGGACCTGAGATTGGTGGGATAGTACAGGAGGCTGCTGAAGGAGGGGAGTTTGGGTTTGGGTCAGATGATTCAGATGAGAGTCAAGTGGCAGGAAAGTGTTGTGAGAATGGAGGGCTTTGGAGTAAATGAGAGTGGGACTTTGGGGATGGATTGAGTGAGTGAGGATTTGAGGGATGGTGAGGAATGAAGATGCTAGGACTGGGAAAGGAGATAAATACAAAAGGATCTGAATGGAGATGAGACCTGGGGTGGCTCTGAGATGGCATTGCTATGGTTTCCAAGGTTGTCTGGCCAGGGAGGTGTTTGGCCAGTACACAGCAGCCTTTCCCCTTGCCTCTTAAAAATCTGTTAGCATGGGAGCAAAGGAGAAAGGCTAGAAATGGAAATTACCACAACCAGGAGGGGATCAAAACTCAGGTGGCATAAAACTCTGTTCCCAGGGAGCGCCTGCTTTCTTTTCCTGGTACTCTGGAAGAGCTGCCATGTGGAAGCATAGGCAGTGTGACCTCAACAATTGCAGGAGGACCTGGGGAAAGGATATTTCAGAGGAAGAGGCAAAAGGGGAAATAATTTTTGAGGAATTTTTTTGAGATTGTTCACACAATCATTTAGCACATCACTGATTTCACAGAATCACAGGGGCTGGAAGTGACCTCAAGAGACCATCCAGTCCAACCCCCCTGCCAGAGCAAGATCACCTACAGCAGATCACACAGGAACATATCCAGGCAGGTTTTGAATATCTCCAGAGAGGGAGACTCCACAACCCCCCTGGGCAGCTTGTTCCAGTGTTCTATCACACTCACAGGGAAAAAATTCCTCCTTATGTTTCTATGGAACTTCTTATGCCTCAGCTTCCACCATTGCTCCTTGTCCTGTCATTGGACATCACCCAGCAGACCCTGGCTCCAGCCTCCTGGCACTCAGCCTGCACATATTGATAACCATGAATGAGGTCACCTCTCAGGCTCCTCCTCTCCAAGCTCCAAGCCCCAGCTCCCTCAGGCTCTCCTTGTAACAGAGATGTTCCATTCTCTTAATCATCTTTGTGGCTCTGTGCTGGACTCTCTCAAGCAGTTTCCTGAGGTCCTTCTTGAACCGAGGGGCCCAGAACTGGACACAGTACTCCAGATGTGGCCTCACCAGGGCAGAGTAGAAGGGTGGGAGAACTTCTCTTGATGTGCTACCCACAGCTCTTCTAACACACCCCAGAATGGCATTGACCTTCTTGGCCACCAGAGCACATTGCTGGCTCATGGTCATCCTTCCATCCACCAGGACCTCCAGGTCCTCTTCCCCTTCACTGCTCCCCAACAGGTCAGTCCCCAACCTATACTTATATGTGGGGTTCTTTCCCAGGTGCAAGACTCTCCCCTTGCCCTTGTGAATTTAGTTTAATTTCTCCCTGCCCAAATTTCCAGCATGTCTTAAGTCTCTATGAATGGCAGCACAGCACAGAGAACCAGATCTGCTAGGTCTCATTCATCTCAACTTCTGTGAGATTTATTTCCCACATGAGAAACACCTGGAATCATAGAATGGTCTGGGTTGGAAGGGGCCTCCAAAGGTTGTCAGGGACATCCTCAACTAGATCAGGAGCCCTATCAGCCTCATGTTCAGTGTCTGCAGGGATGGGCCCCAACCACCTCCCTGGGCAACCTGTTGCAGCACCCTCATGGTGCAGAACTTGTTCCTAACATTCAGTATAAATCTGCTCTGCTCCAGCTTGAAGCCATTGCTCTTGTCCTGTCGCTTGGTTAAATTGGGAAAAATAAGAAGTGCAGCAGCTCTGAGGTGAATAAGAAACCTGTTCAAGGGAAGATGTCAGTAAATTGTGTGAAAGGACATAACTTGATACTTGACAGAGCTTAATTAGCAGAGTTCTTCAAGGACTTGTCTCCAGGCAAACAGTTGTTTTGGTTTTCAGCCTCAACACAGGGATTGGGGATGAGCTGGTAGAATTTGCTGTCAATAGAGAGGTGGCAGGTATTTTGATCAGGGAGGAGAAATCCCTGTTTTGTACAGCAGCTAACATCCAGTGAAACTACATTCGATGTGGAACTACATTTTGCATGAAAAATATTCTAGTCATTAAGAAAGGAGGGGGAAAGGATTGGGCACAGCAGTCAGCTGCAGATGTAATGTGGCTCAGAAGGTGGTAAATGTCCTCTGTGCCTTTTCATCAGACATGAGGGAGTACTGATGCCATTGTATTAAGCTCTTGTAGGGGCCCAAAATACTGTGTGTTCTCATATTCCCAAGAAAAAATTACCTCAGACTAGAAAAGGCTTGTTAGGGTTGACCCAGGGGACAGGAGTCCTTTCTTAAGAAAGGGAGGTAGCATAGCTTACCTAGGAAAGTGAAAGTTGAGAGAGGATATGACTGATGTCTGTGTTAGTGAGAGAAATAATAGGGGAGGAAAGTACTTTTGAAGCAAAAGGCCAATTTGGCACAATAGCAAATTGGCATAAAGTGAATCCATTTGGGCTGGAAATGAGAAAAAAGTACTTCATCATTGGAATGGTGATCAGAATAATGGTGGCTGAAAACCTAATTGCCTTTAAAAGGGCACTCTCTGCATTTAAGGTGAATATTATTTGAAGTGGTGCCTACAACAGCAAGAGATCGCTTAATAACCCAGGAGGTCCTGTCTGGTCTTGCATTCCTAAATGTGAAGTTTTCACTTCTGAGATTCTGACTTTGGAAGTAGGAAGGTTCATGTGTAACTCCATACTCCCCAAAGCTGTAGCTGAAAGGAAGGAGTACTGGAGATACAGCAGTGAGCATTGTTAAGTGACCATCAGCTGCCATTCCACCTTGCCCCACTTCTCCAGCCAGTGTTTTGTGTGATGTCATCTGATTGCTAGGCAGGCTTTGGCGTGTCCCTCCATTTCCTGGGGGTGAGAAAGTTCTCCTTGAACCCTGAGGAGCTCTGATGGCAAGAGGGAAGATTGTCTTTGCTCTCTGTTGTTCTGAGAAGAAGCTGAGAGGCGCTGGGAGGGGACCAGAGGTCTTTTATCTTTCAGGCAGTCCTGACCCCATCACCCCTTCACTCCACATTGGAATCCTTTCGGTGGTGGCTTCTGGCTTTATGGCCCCTGTTTGTTTGTCTTTAGCTGTTATCTCAATATTTCCTTTCCTTCCATCTGTCTTTTTCTTCCAGTTGGTCTCCATTACCCTCTATTATTTCCACCCATTCCTTATCTGTCACTCTGTCTGTCGGGCTGTGGCAGTCAGTCCTTCTGTGCTGTTTACCCAGTTGGCATATGGCAGGCCTCAGTCATCAGTCACTTGAGCCACTGCCAGAAGAGCCTGGAAGGAGGTCTGGCTAATGGGCCACATGGGAATTCCCCATTAATTCTCTTTCCGTCCCTGTTCTTGCAAGAAAAGAATTGGAAGAGAACTTGGGCTTATGGGATGGGGCTCTAAGCCTTTCCATTAGGGGCCTTTTCAACCTGTTTAAGTGGCACAGCCATTGATCAGCCCCTGCCCTCAGAACTGCATGTGGGGTCCGTTATTCTTTACTGTGACCTGAGTCCAGCTAGGGAGGAATTCTCCAGTTTCCTCTGCTTTCTCCCCATCCGGGCAACAAAGGGAAGAGTGGGAGAGCCATTTAGCAGCTGAAGCTATGGCTGCCTCCGCGGGACGCGGGCAGAGGGAGCTGCAGGGGGTCGAGTGGCGCCGAACTCACCTGCGATAACTGGGAGCGTTTGCATTCCCCCACACAGCTACTGCCCACACGGGCCAGATGTTTTGAGCATCAGTTGCTTAAAGCCAAGTCAGAGTGAACTCAGTCCCATGCCATTAACTGAGAAGGATCAAGTTGCAGTGTTTTTCTAAAGGAACAAAGCCCAGGATTAGGAAGAATCATAATACTTTATAAAAACACATGCAAGGGCAAGGGAGGCACAAGTGACTTGGGATTTGACAGGACCATAACCAAAAAGTGCTAACACAGGCTTGTAACAAGCAGGCTGGCAATGCAGTGAGGATATAGTAAGTGTCTGGGGTTTGTGAACATTCAGCTGTAGCTCTGTCTGGTTGCAGTACAGCAGGAATCCTTAAGTAACTGTGTGGTTGGTCCTCTGCAGTTGTTAGTTCAATCCAAGACAAGTGCTTAACTCCCAGCCTGTAGCTGTTACATTGCACCATGAGGGATTGCCTCAGTAAATTGAGCTCCAAGGAGCCAGAACTAAAGCGTCGCTGTTTTAAGGACTCACTCCATCGACTTTCTTGGGAGCTGGATCAGCCCGCATGTGATTTAGCCATTAAGTCAAATTGAATCTTCACTAGCTGTCAGAAGCACTAGACATTAGTTAGACCAGGAGCAACCAGTTGTAGAACTCTGACCTCTTGCTGCTGGTCCAGAACATAGTCATAGACAAAAGGTTTTGCTTGCAGCATGCTCAATTGCCTTAATCACCTATTCCTTGGCAAGTGAGTACAGAGAGCTGGAGAGGTTTCTTCTGTGTAGATGAGTGAGGCAGTAAAGAAACCTCAGTGTTTGGCTGCGTTCTTCAGCAGGAAATTTGGCCAGAAGACTTAATAGCCACATCGTTCAGAGCATCACAGCCTTTTCTCATATGCCTTCATCTGCCCCACCAGATACAGCTGGTGTTCATTTTGCAGGTAATGCTAAATGTGGCACATGGGATCTGGCAGGGGCAGAATATACAGGGCACAAGATGGTTGTGGGAGGGCAGACATGAGCCTGATGGTGAGAGCATGAGGAGCAATGGTTGAGGGGGTAAGCTGCTGTAACATGAAGTAGCTCTGATCCAGTTAGCAGCCAACCACCAGTGGTGTTCCCCAGGGCTCACTACTGGGGCCAGTCTTAATGGATGAGGGCATTGAGTGCACCCTCAGTAAGTTTGCAGATGACACTCAGTTAGGTGGCAGTGTTAGTCTGCTTGAAGGCAGGAAGGCTTTATAGAGGCATCTGAAGAGGCTGGGTCGATGGGCCAAGGTCAGATGTATGAAGGCTGCATGCAGGGTCCCAGACTTGGGTCATAAGAACCCTATCCAGCATTACAGGCTTGGGGCAGAGTGGCTGGAAATTGGTAGAAAAAGACCTGGGGGTGCTGGCTGACAGCTGTCTGAATGTGATCCAGCAGTGTGGTCAGGTGGCCAGGAAGGCCAACAGCATGCTGGCTTGTATCTGGAATAGTGTGCCAGCAGGAGTGAGGAAGTGGTTGTCCTGTGCTCAGGGTTGGTGACATCATACCTTAAAATGTGTTCAGTTCTGAGACCCTCATTACAAGAAAGACATTGAGTTGCTGCAGTGCGTCCAGAGAAGGACAACAAAGCTGGCAAAGGGTCTAGAGAACAGGGCTTACGAGGAGCAGCATTCCCCATGTGGATTGCTTAGTCTGAGGGGAGACCTCTTTCCTCCGGAGGAGGTTGGTGTGAGTGAAGTGGGCACCAGTGCCTCCTCCCTAGTAGCAAGTGATAGAACAAGAGGAAATGTACTGAAATTGCTCCAGGAGAGGTTTAGATTGGATATTAGAGATTTTTTTACTGCAAAGGTGGGCAGGGATTGGAACAGGCTGCTTGGGGAGGCGGTGGAGTCACAGAATCACAGAATTAACCAGGTTAGAGAAGACCTCTAGGATCATCAAGTCCAACCTATCACCTAACCCTTCTCATTAATTAAACCACAGCACTAAGTGCCTCACCCAACCTCCTTTTAAACACCTCCAGGGATGAGGACTCCACCACCTCCCTGGGCAGCCCATTCCAATGCCAATCTCTCTGTGTAGAACTTCTTCCTAACATCCAGCCTAAACCTGCCCTGCTGCAGCTTGAGGCGGTGTCCTCTTGTTCTGTCCCTGGGTGCCTGGCAGAAGAGCCCAACCCCACCTGGCTACAGCCTCCCTTCAGGTAGCTGTAGAGAGCAATGAGGTCTGCCTTGAGCTTCCTCTCTGCAGGCTGCGTACCCCCAGCTCCCTCAGCCTCTCCTCACAGGGCTGTGCTCCAGTCTCTACACCAGCCTCGGTGCCCTTCTCCGGACACATTCAAGCACCTCAATGTCTTTCTTAAAGGGAGGGGCCCAGAACTGGATTCAGCACTCAAGGTGTGGCCTAGCCAGTGCCTGGAGGTGTTAAAAAATTGTGTAGACATGGCACTTTAGGACATGGTTTAATGGCCATGGCGGTGTCAGGTCAGCAGTTGGACTTGGAAAAGACCTCTAAAGATTATCAAGTGGAACAATTCCCTGAAGTTAGTTTCAGTGACTATGCGGGGATGCCAGCTCTTCTCTTTGCAAACTTTGTCAGTGCCTGTGAGCAGGACCTCATGCAACAAGCAGTTTTGTACCTGTCTCTGAACCTAATGAACACAACCTGCATATTTAGTTTAAAGTTTGTTGTTCTGGAATATTTTTCATCACGCCTCTGTTCTCCCACAGAGGTGCCTACTGTTACCATTCACATCACGTACTTGTGCTTCCCAGGGTTTAATGCTTGCTGGCTCGAATTTCTACTAATTTCGGTTCTGGGCTTTCAGGGGTATGATGTATATTGAGCTCCCAAAAATTCATGAAAGCGTAGCTGAAAAGTATCTCAGAGAAGACAGCAGCGAGGACTTGGCGTTTGCTGCTGCGTGGCGAGTCCTGTCCGTGCAGGGACCTCTGTGGACACAAGGTGGCGCCGGTGTGCGCTCAGGGCCTGCTGTCAGCGCCGCTCTCCTAAGAGGGTGCCTGGGGACGCTGCCAGCAGAGGCAAGCGAAGCGGCTCCAGGGTACAGCTGCTGGTGCTTCGACCTTCCAGTACCTGAAGGGGGGGCCACAGGAAAGCTGGAGAGGGACATTTTATGGGGGCATGTGGTGTTAGGCCAAGAGGCAGTGGCTTTAAATTGGAGCAGGGTAGAATTAGATTGGACATTAGGAAAAAGTTCTTTACTATGAGGGTGGTGAGACACTGGAACGGATTGCGCAGGGAGGCTGTGGACATCTTATCTCTGGTAGTGTTTAAGACCAGGCTGGATGTGGCTTTGAGCAACCTGGTCTAGTGGGAGGTGTCCCTGCCCATGGTGGAGGGATTTGAACTGGATGATCTTTAACATCCTTGGTGGCAAGGGACAGGAGCAGAGGAAATGGTTCCAAGCTGTCCCAGGGGAGGTTCTTGCTGGATGCTAGGGAGTATTTCTTTCCAGAGAGGGTTCTCATACCTTGGAATGTTCTGCCCAGGGCAGTGCTAGAGTCCCCATCCCTGGAGGTGTTTAAGCAGCCTGTGGAGCTGGTGCTTATGGACATGGTTTAGTGTTGACCCAGCAGTGCTGGGTTGATGATTGGGTTGGATGAGCTTGGAGGTCCTTTCCAGCTGCATGTTTGCTGTGATTCTGTCCCTTCCAACTCAAGCCATTCTATGATCTTTCACATTCCTACTGCCACCCCTGACTGCTGCTCCCTGGAAAGCAGTGACTCGTAGACACTTCCCCTGAATGAGCTCCTCTCAGCTGAGGCAGAGGGAAGGGTGTGGGACTATGGATTTCTTTAAAAAGGATGCAGATGTGTGCCTACATTGATGGCTTTGGTTCCTGATGCTGGCAGTGGGACATGGACAGGCTTTCAGGTGTTCCCTTTTTGGAGCTCTGAATGGAAAAACTCACAATGCCATGGTGAGACTGGGGGAATTTCTGGAGTCTGTGTAGAGAAGACTCTTCCTCTTCTTTCCTGCTCTTGACCCTGCCGTCAAGTCAGAAATCTGTCAGGGAAAAATAAGGGCTGGGGAAATCACTTTTGGAGGCAATGTGACCAGAAACAGAAATATTTAGGGAACAGGAACAGAGCAGCCACAACAGGAGGAAGGGCAAACCAACAGAAAATCAAGGGATAATCAAAGCAGTTCTGAAGATGTGATGACTTTATTGTAATCAAACCAGCTGCCAGAGCAGCAGCGATAAACAACAGCTTTGCCTGATTGCCTCTCTCTTCCTGCAGGCTGTGTACAAGCTGGCAGACGTGGCTTGCAAGTGCCACGGCGTGTCGGGCTCCTGCAGCCTCAAGACCTGCTGGCTGCAGCTGGCTGACTTCCGCAAGGTGGGTGACTTGCTGAAGGAGAAGTACGACAGCGCTGCGGCCATGAGGATCAGCCGCAAGGGCAAGCTGGAGCTGGTCAACAACCGCTTCAACATGCCGACACAGGAGGACCTGGTCTACGTTGACCCCAGCCCGGACTATTGCCTGCGTAACGAGACCACCGGCTCTCTGGGCACCCAAGGTCGACTGTGCAACAAGACCTCGGAGGGCATGGATGGGTGTGAGCTGATGTGCTGTGGACGGGGTTATGACCAGTTCAAGAGTGTGCAGGTGGAGCGGTGCCACTGCAAGTTCCACTGGTGCTGTTATGTCAAGTGTAAAAAGTGCACAGAGATCGTCGACCAGTATGTCTGTAAATGAGAGGAGCCACCAAAGCAACAAATCTATATTATATAAATCTATATAAATATATTTTATATTTGTATAAATAAACAGATGATGATAATAATTAAAGAAGCTTATTTAAGAGACATTTTGGTTTTGAAGTTTCCCCCATCAGGCCAGCTGATTTGCCATTCCTTCAGTTCTGTAGGGGCCTTTGTCTTTGGGTGCATCTCCCCACGGATGCTTTAGTCAGAGCAAAGAGGCTGAGGTGCTGACAAAGTGAGCTCCCCCCTGCACACTATTTCATCACAGAAACAAAGCCAGCAAGAAGGAGAAGAGTGAGTTCTTTCTGCTCTGTCATTGGTAAATCTCAGTATTTTGCATAGTCATTGCACATGTGAAATTACAGCCAGATGTGAGCGAGTCTGAATTTCAAATCCTGCCTCCAGCTAAGCCCACTGGGGAATTTGGAACCTATTCTTGATCCCTCTAAAGGCCTTGCCATGTAAGAGTGAAAGTTAGCCAATGTTCCTATACGAGAATACGGTTTAAAATCTGCAGTCCTATTAACCACTCCTGGACAGTGCACAGTGTGCTGGAGGAATGTTCACAACCTGCTATTGTAAAGAGAGGGTGACCTGTGGCTGACCAGTGCACAGCCTGGGAGTCCCTGTAACACCAACGCCTTGCTATTTTGCAGTGCCCAAGCGGGCAAAGGGGAAGTCTGTCCAGCTGAGACTACAGGGTGATGTGTCTGAAGAGGTTTGGGGATTTTTCCCCTTTTAATGCCGTGTTGAAACTTAATTTGTCAATATAGAGGAGAACCTGCCAGTGCCCAGGGATGTTTGCCAAGGGAATATACTTTGTGTTTTCTCAGTGGAAAGAAGCATTGTGTGCACACACGCACACGACTGCCTAAGCACTCATGCTGCTTTTCCTCTTCAAAGTGGTCACCTCGTTCAGCTCTATTAAATCCTCACCACCATCACAGATGTATACTTTTAACATTAAACGTCCCTCAGTGACATTTCCTCCCCTCTGTTGCTTGTGTATACGTGTGGTTTTGTTCTGTCTTTTGGTGGGATGTCTTTTTATTTTGCTGGTTCAGAGTCTAGGGTCCATGCTCTTTGCCATCATAGGCTAACCACAGGTAATGCTTGCTCCCAGAACGTGGGCATGTGTTCACTGATGGAAGGCTTCTCTGTGTTTTTTCTTGGTAATGAAAGAGTATTATAAAATCATAGCAGGGCAGAAGGCATTACCAAAGTCTGCTGATCAGTCTTACCATGTTAGGGGTTTGGTAGAATCTAATTCACAGAATTGTCAGGGTTGGAAGGGACCTCAAGGATCATCCAGTTCCAACCCCCCTGCTGTGAGCAGGAACACCTCCCGCTAGATCTGGTTGCCAAGAGCCACATCCAACCTGGCCTTAAAAACTTCCAAGGGATGAGACTTCCACCACCTCCCTGGGCAACCTGTTCCAGTCTCTCCCCACCCTTATGGTGAAGAACTTCTTCCTAACATCCAATCTGAATCTCCCTACTTACAGTTTTGCTCCATTCCCCCCAGTCCTGTCACTACCTGACACCTTAAAAAGTTCCTCCCCAGCTCTCTTGTAGCCCCCTTCAGATGCTGGAAGGCCACAATAAGGTCTCTTCAGAGCCTTCTCTTCCTAAAGCAGGGAACAAACTGCTGTTTCTAACACAAGACATTTCCTGTGCCTCCTGGCATCTGCAGAGTTCATTTGCAGTCAGAGCAATCAAGAGCAGCCAGTCCCCAAAAGGTAAGGGTTTGCTAATTTCCATCCCCTCTGCTACTGACACTGTAAGGGTGCTGCTTTTGCTCCTGTCAATTTTCAAATGCATGAAATGTGCCAGTAAGTAGAGAGCCAGAAAGGAGAATTATTATTTTTATGTGAAACCTCTGTTTCTTGTAAAGCATTGCAGTTTTACAGATTCCACCCTTTCAACCACCAGAGAAGAATTTATATGTACCTTCCATATTTCAGATATTTGAGGACTCCAGAAAATCATCGGGAAGAAAAATTATGTTTAATAATTAGGAGCTATTGTGGGTTTTTTGTTTTGTTTTGTTTTGAAGCCAATGTATCCAGGTTTTCTTTTTTTTTTTTTTTTTTTTTTTAAATAACAAGGAAAATNTTTTTTTTTTTTTTTTTAAATCAACAGGCAATATATTTGCTGGCATCCCAGAATGCAGTTTCTTGGACTATAAACAGGGCCTAGATTTATTTTATTTTATAAAATCCAGTGGTATTGTAATTCAAAGTAACGGAAATAGTTTTCCATGCATGGAAAAAATGTGAGTGCAGTGTCTTGATCCAACTGCTATTAAACTTCAGTGGGAGCTGGACTGAGCTCAAAATCAAATGTGTGAGCTGTTCACTCCTGGGATACTGAATGTTTCTAGCCCAGTAATAAAACTTACTCTACCTTGAATACACCTAAAAAAGACCTTTCGTCCCACCACCCTCAACTCATGCTCTTGTCCATCCTTATTGCATCAGCACTTGAAGGTGCCAGCTGTTTGGATACGACACCCTCAGGCGTTGTTAAGGTGTCTTAATAATTCAAAATGACTTCATTTGGTTTTTCCAGTAAAGACCACACATTTAAGGGAGTCCCAGCTCTCCTTGCAGTTTGGCACCAGGATGGATTTTGTGGGTGCAAACGACTTTGGGAGTGGAAAAGTTGGCACTGTTAAGGCTACTATTCATCTGGGTGTTCCTTGAGATGTCCTTTTTCCATCTAAACTTTAGTCTGTATGGAAATAAAGCTGGGGTTTGGCCTTTTACCTCAGCACTCTGGCAGCCTGTTTAGAACCAGTAGTTCCTTTCGGACTGGGACCCTATCATGATAAGAGAGGAAGTGACCATTGGATTTCTTTCCTTCCCACCACCATCCTCTCCTTTTAACAAGACCTAGGTTTCAATCTTCTTTACTTTCTGGGAGTTCTGTATCAAAAAATGCAATCCTGCTAAACTCTGGCTTAAAATGTTTTTTCTATGGTGCCCACACATACAGGAACCTCCTCAGGGTGCTAGTAAGTCTAAAGTAAGAGCACAGCCAGTTTGGTTTGACGCAAAGCCAAAGAAACTCAAACAGAAAGCTGTAGCATGACTATTTTTTAATTCTTTAACCATGAAAGTTAAAAAGTAAGTTTCAAGTTGTGTCTCTTCAGATACGCAAGGGGGTGGAGGGATATGAGGATGGGGAGTTAAACTTCATTCTGAGTTCCGATTATTTGCTTTGTAATCTTTAACAAGTTATTTAATTTCTTTGCATTTTAGCCTCCTGCCCTTGAGTCCTGTATAAAATGTGGAGTAGAATATCTCCTGTTTCTGTACAGATCTTTGAAAAATGCGTTTGGGAAAAAAAAAAAATTATTTGAAGGCCTCCCCTCTCTGCTTATTAACTCTGGCAGGCAGACAGCCGTGTCCCCATTGTGCGGAGACAAACGCAGGTCAGGACAAAGGCTCAGCGGCACCTCAGAGAGTCGGATGCTCAGAGGTGGTTCCTTCAGGAGTTCAGTGGGAGCCTCGGAGAGTGCCTAAGCTAAGCCCTGCCCTGGCACGGTGCTGGAAGAACGTCCCAACTTGGGGCTTGTTTGTTGATGAGTATTGAGTGTCTTCTAGCAGAGAATAAAACTTGAGGGAGTTAGACTGCTTTCTGAATTAAGTACCTGCCAGCAGTTCACTGTCCTAAGGGGTATGAATGCAATGAGAAGCACAGTCAGGACTCTAAACTTTAGGAAAGCAAACTTTCTTCTCTTCAGGGAGTTAGTAAATAGGACTCCCTGGGACATGGCCCTCAGAGATAAGGGAGTGGAGGAGAGCTGGTGGATCCTTATGGATGCTTTCCATGGAATGCAAGAGATCTCAGTCCCCGGGGGTAAGAAATGGGTAAAGGAAGGCAAGAGACCACCATGGCTGAGTTGACACCTGCTGGTCAAAATAAAGGGCAAGTTGGGACTACACAAGAAATGGAAGAAGGGACAGGCATCCTGGGAAGAGTATAGGGACATTGCCCAGTTATGTAGGGACAAGGTCAGGAAGGCCAAAGCACAGCTGGAACTCAGCTTGGCAAGAGATGTGAAGAAAAACAAGAAGGATTCTACAGGTGCCTAAACCAGAAAAGGAAGGGTAAAGGAAGTGTCCCCTGCTGATGAGCAACACTGGGGAACTAGGAACAATGGACCAGGAGAAGGCTGAGATTCTCAACAACTTTTTTGCCTCGCTCTTCACTGGAAACCTCTCTGCTTGTGGCTCACAAGGTTGGTAGCCTGCAACATGNACAATGTTGGTAGCCTGCAAAATGGAGATCAGGGAGACAAAGTACCTCCCACTGTAAGTGAAAACAAGGTGCATGAACAACTGAGGACCCTGTCCACGGACTTGATGAGATACATCCCAGAGTCCTGAGGGAATTAGCTGATGGAGTTGCCAAGCCACTCTCCATGATACTTGAGCAGTCCTGGCAGTCAGGCACAGTCCCTGGTGACTGGAAGAAATGAAACATCACAGCCATTGTTAGAAAGACTAGAGAGGAGACCTTGGGAACTACCGACCCATCAGCATCACCTCCGTGCCTGGGAAGATTATGGGACAGATCCTCCCAGATCCCCTGCTAAGGCATATAGAGAACAGGGAGGTGATTCAAGACAGCCATCCTGATTCATTAGGGGCAAATCCTGCTTGACCAACCTAGCAGTTTTCTGTGATGAAGTGACTATGTCAGTGGACAAGGGATGGCCTCTGGATATGGTCTATCTGGACTGCTGCAAGGCCTTTGACACAGTCCCCCACAACATCCTACTGGCCAAGTTTGAGAGATATGGATTTTCTGGGTGGACTGTTCAGTGGATGGTTGCATCCAATGAGTAATGCCAAATGGCTCCAAGTCCAGATGGGGAGCAGTGACAAAAGGTGTCCCTCAGGGGTCTGTGCTGGGACCTGTGCTGATTAATATTTGTATCAATGTTATGGACAGCAGGATCAAGGCACCATCAGCAAGTGGGCAGATGGTACCAAGCTGAGTGGTGCTGACAATATGCTGGAGGGACAGGATGACATCCAGAGGGACCTGGATAAGCTGGAGAGGTGGCTCAGGTAAGCCTCGTGAGATTCAACAAGAGCAAGCACAGGGTCCTGAAATGGGGCTGGAACAATCCTCACTGTCAATACAGAGTAGGGGAGGAGGTGACAGAAAGCAGCCCTGAGGAAAAGGACTTGAGGGTGCTGATGGATGAGTTGGACTAGATGATCTTCTGAGGTCCCTTCCAGCCTCTAATATTCTGTGATACTGTGAGAAGCTGGACATGAGCAGACAGTGTAAGCTTGCAGCACAGAAGGCCAGGGGCAGCCTGGGCTGCATCCAAAGCAGCATGGCCAGAGATGGAGAGAGGGGATCTGCCACTTTACTCTGGGGAGACCTCACCCACAGTACTGCGTCCAGCTCTGGAGCCCTCAACACAGGAAGGACAGGAAGCCAATGGAGCAGGTCCAGAGGAGGGGCATGAAAATGATCAGGGGGTTGGAGCAGCTGTGCTACGAGGACAGGCTGAGGGAACTGGAGGTGTTCAGCCTGGAGAAGAGGAGGGTGCGGGGGGACCTAATAGCAGCCTTCAAGTACCTGAAGGGAACCTACAACAAGGCTGGAGAGAGACTGTTTGCAAAGGCCTTCAGGGACAGGATGAGGACAATGCCTTCAAACTAGAGCAGAACAAATTTAGATTGGATGTTAGGAATCTGCACCATTAGGGTGCTGGAACACTGGAACAGGTTCCCAGGGAGGTGGTTGGGGCTCGTCCCTGGAGATATTGAAGGTGAGGCTGGACAGGGCTGTGGGCAGCCTGATCTAGTTGAGGATGTCCCTGCTGAGTGCAGAGGGTATTGGACTGGATGAGCTTCGGAGGCCCCTTCCAAACTAGACCATTCCATGATTCTATGACTCCGCTCAAATTGTGTTTGCAGTGCACATGGATCAGATATTCACACAGTGTGCTATTATATAGTGTGTGCTGGTAACCAACTGCCACATTCCAAGCCTGAAGGCACCACACTTGCAGGCTGATAGAAAGGACCACCCGTAAGTCATGTAGGAGTAAAACATTTTGGAGTTAAAGGCGCCGTGCAAATACATGGTTATTGCAAGTCAGTGAACGTCAGCTCCTAAACGGAGCAGAACAGGATGCAAATCTGTCATCATTTTCCACCTGGCTGGTAATACATAAGTTATAACGTGAATGAATGAGGCCTTAGTATGTTCTGCTGCAAGGTAAGCTCAGAAATAACTGATTCCAGAACAAACAGAAACTTTCATTTTATCTCAGTTACGGTCAAGAGATAGCGGCGGGGTTGTAAGAAAATTTAAGTGAACCTTTTAACACTGCTGGACTCTAGGCCATTAGTGTTGTTTGGAGGCTCTCGTTCTTTATTCACAGCAAAGTCTGTGCCTGCCCTGAGCTCAATTAACAGAGAGACTGCTGCCTTTTTTCAGCTTGGCAGACAGTGTGCCTAAACCCAGGCACACAGCGTGAGTGGAACTTACACTTTCTGGACCCAAGTGTTGTGGCCCTGACAAAGCACAACTGAAGCAGGTCTTGTTGGACCATATAACATCAAGCATGCAAGGGTCTTGCTCTGCTTGCTCAACCGTGTCTGGGGAGAAGCCTACAGGGTTTAAATTACACTGTGGGAGCAATTCCTAATCACCTGTGGCTCCAGAAATACAGACACTATTTCCATCAGCTGACGCAGACACAAAACATCCCAAGAAGACCTTGTGAAATACCTTCCAGCAACTAAAGGACATTTGTCAAGTGCCTGTCACAAAGCTTTCCAGAACTGACTTGCATATGTGGTCATTCATTTTCATTGGCTTTTGTTTAACTACATTTGAGGTTAAACAGTTTCTAGAAGACACACTATGGAATCAAGTTCACTGAATGGCAGGCTCTGAAGGAATTGTCATACAGTAAACAGTGCACAGATAGGAACATAATATTGGATCCCCTTCTCCTCAAAGTCAGACCTGGATATGTCTAATCCATGGAAGCCAGAGTTGCATCCCATCTCCTTGGTCCAGATGTGCATCAAGGCCATGTCTTGACTCCTCGATAGGGCAACGAAGGCACTGATACCCCATGTGCAAAGGCTGATTGATGCACAGAATGTTGAGCATGTAGCCTGCCTCAGTTCCATCTCCACTGTAGATAGCTGGTTACTTTGGAACTGGGGCACATTGTGAGCATACCAGTTCTGAAGTCTAAATATAACCACTCTCAAAGAAAAACAGAACAGGTTTCTGTGTCCAACAGGACATATACCAGAAAGAACAGAATCATGATTGGTCATTTAATCAAATAACAATAATAGCCCCCAGTATAATACAATGATCACAATATGCTCATACTTCGACTCACTGTCAGTCTTCTGCAGGGAAAATGGAGGAACAAACAGTAGGGTTAGGAGTTCTCCCTGTGAGCAGGGATAAAATGCAGCAGCCATAAGATGGAGTACTAAATGCTGCCCTGTGACACTCATGTTGGACACCTGCTTTAAGTGTCACAGTTACCTCTCCATGCTGCCTGCCCAAAACAAGATGGTCTGATGGTGTTGTGGTACTGGAAACAGTCCTGGATGTCTGGAATGTGGCTGCTGCAGCAAGCATGATGGACTGCGTGACAAGAGTCAGGCCCTAGGTGATTTGGGAGTAGAGGAAAGCTGATAAGGATAGAAATACAGAGAGACTGACCAGGCATCATTTTACTGGGAGACAGGGCATTAAAATACCTCTCCAAGGCCTCTTCCCCATTAGTGCTGTCCCATGGTACTGTGACATGTCACATGGTGGCAGCCACCCTGGGGAATTCAGAAGGGAGCTGTGTTTGCCAATAGAGATGACATGAGCAGACAGTGCGAGCTTGCAGCACAGAAGGCCAAAGGCAGCCTGGGCTGCATCCAAAGCAGCATGGTCAGAGATAGAGGGAGTCTGCTACTTTGCTCTGGGGAGACCTCACCCACAGTACTGCGTCCAGCTCTGGAGCCCACAACACAGGAAGGACAGGGAGCCAATGGAGCAGGTCCAGAGGAGGGGCATGAAAATGATCAGGGGGTTGGAGCAGCTGTGCTACGAGGACAGGCTGAGGGAACTGGGGGTTCAGCCTGGAGAAGAGGAGGGTGCGGGGGGACCTAATAGCAGCCTTCAAGTACCTGAAGGGAACCTACAACAAGGCTGGAGAGAGACTGTTTGCAAAGGCCTTCAGGGACAGGATGAGGACAATGGCTTCAAACTGGAGCAGAACATATTTAGATTGGAAGTTAGGAACAAGGTCTGCACCATTAGGGTATTAGAACACTGGAACAGGCTGCCTGGGGAGGTGGTTGGGGCTCATCCCTGGAGGTATTGAAAGTAAGGCTGGACAGGGCTGTGGGCAACCTGATCTAGTTGAGGATGTCCCTGCTGAGTGCAGAGTGGGTTGGACCGGTTGAGCTTTGGAG
>VWYK01059538.1:33420-46378 GCA_013399775.1 Semnornis frantzii | reverse complement strand
GTATCTCACCAGGCAGCCTGCACCACAATTACACAATCAGAGCCTTGAAACACAACAGATACTTTAAACATCATCTCAAATGGTCACAAAACTGTAGTCACGTCATGTTATTTACTGGTTTTGTTCTCATATGTGATACATTGTGTAGAAATCCATGCTGCCAGACCCTGACAAAGAAAAAAACCTCTTCAGATGCTCGGCACCTGATGTCATCAAGCCCACTGAACTGGATCTTCTGCTAAGTCACTGTAATAATCAGTCTAGTAAGGAGCTGATTTTGGGTAATTTGAAATTAAAAATTTCAAGGTATTTTTCAGGCAGTAGGCAGCTGAAAGTTAACTGCATATACTCAAAAGTACAGTATGTGCAAAGTCATCAGCTACAGTCATTAGCAGTAACAGTAACTTGACAGGGTATTTCTGTAGTCCAGTGATGTCATTCACAAGTGCCACGTCAACTCTATCATGTCTGAAAGAAGCTGATATCCCGTAGGTTACTGCAATGGTTAGCATGATGGAAATACGCTGTATTTGTGCCAAAACTACCAGTGCTCTAAGGAATTACATATTAGGCACTTTAAGAAAAGTTTACATCCCACATTGCTTGTATAGAAACTGCATTTTGATTCTGTCGCAGCAGACCCCAGATACTACAGTTCACTGTAACTTAATGATTGTGTAAATGGCTTTTGGCAAAGAGTTTGCAACTGTGAAAATGTAAAAAGTATTTATACACTTCAGAACCACGACATTGTAGAAAATCACATACATGTTGCCACATGATAAAATTAGTAAACAGAAATGCTAAGAGTACATTTGCATGTGATACAAATGCTACTAAGACTTTAATGCCTTCTATATGACCACAGTCATTCTTCTAGCTGGTAAATACTGAATAAATGTGTGGCACAAAATATTGTTTGATTAATTACAAAGACTTTTAGCATAACAAGGTGTATACATGTGTGTATATTAATTATGTGGGCATTCTTGATACTTGTAGTAAAAGGAGAGAACATAACTAATTTAATTTTACACAGAAGTATTTATGCAGATTTTCAGAATTTCATATCAGGAATAACCTTTTTATGTCCATTAGATATAAAATCAATTTGCTAATGTGTTAATTTGCATGGTTCCAGAGCTTGCTGTAGTTATATTGCAAAACAGTGCATGTAAGCATTCCGCTTGGAATTTGTCCATGCTGCCAATTCAGAGATGACTGCATGGAAAACTGGTAGTTTAGAACAAATCAGATTCCTGATTTCAGTGTACTAAGCACCAATTACTTTGTTGTATATGCTTGTACAAACAAATTCTACATATTCCTATAAACAAAATAAATTAAAAGAGATAATTATGTTATTGTCAGTCCTGAGATGAAACTTCCAACTTCTCTAATAAAAACCTTAAAAATTCAAAATCTTTAGTTTTGACTGTATTTCCTGTAAAAATGTGCATAGTGTAAATATATTTCTATCACAGCTTATGTAGTCAAAGGAGTCTTATTTCTTTTAAGTGATAGAAGAATTGACCAGCACTGGTCCTCGCAGCATTGCAGAACTGATTACAGTGTAGCAACACTGCCCTGAGATGCAGCAACCTGAGTACAGCATGGCATCACTACTATGAAATGCAGCAACCTAAGTACAGTGTAGAAGCCCTACCTTGAGAATGCAAGCAAGATAAGAGGTCAGTGAAGTCTTTAGGTGTTTAAGGCAGCATTTAAACTTCTAATACCTATTCAGAATTCCCATTCTGATGCCACTTCACATAGGGAGGCACCTCCTGCTCCTTGAAGTCCATAATGCTTTAAAGACAAGTTGTGTACTGGGAGCAGATCTTCCAACTCTTTAAGGTCTGCTTGAGTGCTGGAGGGAGTTGGGAGCAGCAGCATTTTCAGAGCCTGCTGGATGGGATATGGCATCTGAAACAAGGCACTGATTTTAATTCTTTTTTTAATTCAAAGTGTCTTTTGAAACATGGCTGCTGAAGACAGTGCAGTGCTATGAGCAGGAATTTACACCATTGCCTATTGCAGTGGTTTCTAGCTAGTAAGGAGAGGCAAATGACAGGCCAGGTATGGTGGGGAACCAGTTAGTGAATGTTACTAGTTTTGTTAGGCTCACACTGGGGCTGGAAGCCCTTGCCTTAGCTGTTAAAGAAATAAAAGATAACAGAAGACTGGGGTTCATCTCCTATTCGTCTCTGAAGAAAATCATACCTGCCTGTCTTAATTCCCAGGCAAGTATCCAATGCATCAGGGCATACACTGGGTTTGGAATGCTAGAAAATGTGGTCTACAGTTGTCTTCTGAGTCTGCACTTGCTACTCAACCAGGAGCGATAGATAAATTTATCAAGTCAAAGAGAAAGTGTGCTTCTGTGGAACCACAGAGCTGAGCAGTCTCATCTTACAGGCTTAGCTCCCAGAACTGTAAGTACTTCATCCATTGGTGATTTAGCATTAAAATGCAGACAGTAATTTGAAATTAAGTGATTAATTTTGTTAGCCAAGTATTTTGAAATACTGTTTAAGTAGTATTTGATTCCAAAATTATTTGAAGTTTGGTCACTAATGTAATGAGGTGAGAATTTCCATTGAGATGAAATAGGCTAATCAATTTGAACATGGATACTGAGTTAAAGCACTTTAAAATGTCATTCCCTTTTGGGGTAATGGATTCCACTTCAAGTGAAATTCCTTGAGGGAAGTGGCAGATTTCCCCTCTCTGAATCTCTTCAGATAAATTCAGTGCAGCTGTGATGGAGAGGGTCGTTGCCACCCTCATCTCACAAGCAGGTATTGTCACTCCTAGTAATTTGGAGGTCATTAATATAACTGTTTCCAGGTGGAGCTGTTTAACTCCTGCCCCACTCCAGTGCGAACTGCATTGCTGGAGACCAAAAATCCCCCTCAGGAGCTGATTTCTTGAAGACTTGGTTGCCCATGGGCTGCCTGTGAAACTGGATGCTAGTGGCAGATGCATCCCGGAGCCACTTGGCTGGAAAACTCAGCAGTGGTCCCATTGCCACAACTCCACTGTCATCTCTGTGATCACTGTGAGGAGACTGGTAAGAGTTATTGCTGTCTGGTAAGTCAGGGGCTAGCAGGGTGGATTCAATTCAGCCTTCAGAGATCCACAAGCAGTCTCCGCAGCTGGGGTTAAAGGGCAGGTTACAGGGCCGGCTCCAAGTAATCTGACTTGTGACAATAAATTGGCCCTGGTCACAGCATTTCAGGTCAGCTAATGCACTGGCTGCCTCAGGTGAGACTTCTCTGCCCACTTTCGTGTGCTTTCTTGGCATTATGAAATCTTAGACCTTTCAATTTTTTTAATAGAAAGCATGATAAACACAGCTCCACAGGCTGGAAATAGGGATTGTCACTGAAGACATTTTTTGTTGTGCTCTGTAGCTGGTGATACCAGGAGAACACAGTTCTGGGCTCAGAGGCTGTGGGGTCAGGCTTGCCTGTGTCTCATAACACATCTGTTCCCTGTGGAATCTCCCTACATAGGCTGGACACAGGGGTGGCTGCTAAGGATCATATATTTTTCCAGAGCCTGAGAAGCTACTTGGAAACCTCAACAAAATTGAAAATTGAATAGAGGGCTAGAGAAGGAAATAGAAGATAGTTAAATACTGAGGTCATCGGTAAAAGACCCAAGGAAGCCAGGCATTAAAATTGTCACAGAAATAGTCTGTTGCAGTCACAGACCGTCATATAGAAGGTTTTGATTTTTTTTTTTCCCCTTTATATATAGTCCCTTGAAACTATTACCTGTGGGTCAATTCTGTATCACAACTGAGACATGTCTGGCTGTATTTTGGGGAACAGGAATGATTATCATGAAACAGAACAATATCCAGAGTATACGTAATACATACCACAAGCAGATGAGGAATTTCAACATGATCGTTACAAAAATCAGGTGTTCTTTCAGCACTTGCTTTTATTTTTAAAGAATCGTTGCCCAGCAGGAAAACGCCTCACTGCAGGTGTGCCCAGAAGCATCTGCCCACAATCAAAACTCACCTTGTACCTTGCTTCACAAGGCCTGGGACCGTTTCCTTCAAGCTCTTTTTCCTGAGCTAGAAATGTGAATTGTTAGTGACTGAATCCGCATAGCACCGCATGCTCCTGCTGTCCTTTCGGTTTTTAAAAGTACAGATCCGTGGGGCAGGGTTCCTGCTCCCCGCTGCTCCGCGATAGTGGCTTTGCAAATGGTAGATATTCGTGTGTGCTCTTGGTATCGGGGCGCAGGTGGCAGCTCACTAACAGGCCGTAAAAAGCCCTGGTAAGAGGCGGAAAAATTATTTTAACGCCGTATCACCCGGCGAAAGCAAAAAGCACAGGGTGCGAGGCGAGGCTCCGCGGCGGGAGGTGTTGGTGGGGCCAGCGCTGCCCCAGGAGCGGCTGGGTCGGGCTTGCCAGAGGCCGGGGTGTGTCCAGCTCGATCCCGTCTGCCACTGGCAGCGCCTCGGAACCCCAAGGAAACCAGCATGTCAGTACGCTCCTGCCGGAGGCATCTCCACCGGCCCCGGGACTGCTCCAAAGAGGCACGTCCGGGGTTGTGTTAATGCACCGTCTCGGTGCTGTAGGACCGCTCCCCTTGCTGCGCGATGTTNNNCCCCCTTTGTGGCGCGTTGTTTTTTTTTTTTTTTTTGTATTACGGTGTGTCACGACATCTGAAGAGCTCAGGTGTGTTGATGTCCGTTGGCAAAACGGTGCCGAGTTTGCTTCTGACCTTGCCACACAAAAATAGCTTCACGTTTCTTTCTAAATTAACTCAGGGAGCAGCTGTGCGCCTTCACCGAAATTACTGACGCTCGGTGAGCAGCCACTGCTGGACTAGATAACCCCTCCTCCACCCCCTCCGCTGTCCCGGTTTAGCCGTTTCTCTGCTTCTCCAGCGGGAGTAGCCGCCTGTGTGACTTGGCCATGTCCCGGGCCTGAGCCGGTGTGCGGTCTCGCTCTCAGCCCTTGCCCGGGTGTGCTCAGGACCGTTCATCCCCGCCTCGGCAGCATGTCGGGGCGGCCCGACGGAATACCCTGGGGATCCCCAAGAGCCCCTCTGCCGGAGTCGGCGGGCCCCCACCCCTAACGCCGGAGAAGCCGGGGGGTGGAGGGAATCCCTTCTCCCGGCCCTGCCTCCGCGTACGCGCCGTCCCTCGGCGTGGGTGCCTCCATCAGCTCCGCCGGCAGCTCCCCTCCTCCTCCTCCTCCCCATACACCCACACACTCTCGCCCGTCCCTCCTCCCCGGCACTCCGCAGCAGAGTGCTTTTGCAGCTGCTCTAGAGACGGGAGGTGGTTCAGGTTTGGGGGGATTTACCTACTGTTTTGGGGTGTTGTTTGGGGTTTTTTTATTTCCCTGTCGTCGTCGTCCCCGTCCCCGTTCCCCCGCTTCTTTCTTTTCTTCGAAGCAGACCCTTTCGAAGGAGCAGCAGCCGCGGACACGCCGGGACCAGGCAGCAGGATGGCCGGAGGGCGCTTTCCGGGGCTGCTCTTCCTTTTGCGTGAGTATCGCGGCGGCGAGTCGCGACACGGAGCCTCGTAGCGCTGAGGCAGCCCCCGTATTGCTCCTGCTTCACCGCCACCCGCCGTCCCATCTCCACCGCGCGCTCTGTCGCGACAGGGACGCCCCGTCGCGACAGCGGTGCTTGCTCCAGTGGGCTTCGGGGGGCGAGAGGGGTGTTAAGGCCTTGAGGGCTGCCGGCACTCAGCGCATCTCTGCCCGCAGACGCCGTGGCTCGCCTGGCTGCCGAACAAGAAGTTGAAAATCTCTCCGGGCTCTCCCCTAACCCCGAAAAGGACATTTTCGTGGTGCGAGAAAACCGGACAACGTGTCTCATGGCGGAGTTTGCCGCCAAGTTCATCGTCCCCTACGACGTGTGGGCAAGCAACTACGTGGATGTAAGTGGAGCCCGGGGGATGGGTGGCCCAGGGGCGCTGCGGGACTCGGGCTTGCAGTGCTGCATCCGCGGAGCCACTTCACCTTGTCACGGCAGGACCGGCGGTGCTGGGAGGAGAGGGAAATCCGCCGGTACTTTGGGAAAGTCCTTTATGGCCTCCGAGGATGTTCAGTTGGGGCTGGGGGGAGGGCGGGAGTGCTGTAGGCGTCCGGGGTCCTCGGGGCCGCCCCCTTGAGCCTTTCTGCCCGTTTGCAGCTGCTGACGGAGCAAGCCGATATCCCGCTGGCGCGGGGCGCCGAAATGAAGGGCAAGTGCGGCACCAACGAGTCGGAGCTGGAAATCTCTTGGCTGGAGCAAGCCTACACTCTCAAACTCTCCTTCCTGAAGGTACGGGGCTCCCCCCCTGCACGCCCGGGAGGTGGGACGGGGGGGGCACGGCGGCTTTGCCGGAATCCTGATCGGCCCTGTTTCAGCAGGAGGGACACAACACATCCCGGGGTCCGGAGACTTTCTGGAGGCTCAGCCGAATCCAGTTCACCTACGATACCTCCGAGCGCACCTACTTCAAGGACGCTGTCAGCCGTAAGCGTCGAGGGTCTCCGGGTTTTAAAGAGGGTCCATCTGATCTATGAGTCTGGAGCTGGGGCAAGGGATTTGGTCACCCCATGGACTGCTCACCTAAATGCAGTTTAATGGGGAAAAAAAAAAACAAACCAAAAAAAAAAAAAGCCAGCCTGCCCAACAAAACCAGATCTAGGTGCCAGTTTTAAACAGACTAATTTTTTTTCTGCTTTTTTTTCTTGTTTTGAAACACAGTGGCTGCCTTGGGAATGGGAGCCCAAGCTTTGCCTGTTTGCTGCACTGCCTGGGGCCTCAGGGGGTGGGCAAGGGTCCCTCTGGTCTGGAAAAAATTGCCTTTCTTGTGGGAGATATTTTTTAAGATTAATTATCTTCTCTTTGATGATAGTTCAATTGGTGGGAAAGCAATGATTTTCCAAGATAATGACAAGATCCACATCAATATCCATTCCCCTACATGCCTCCACACCCAGTACCCTCCTTTTTCTCACTTGATTTCCTTTCTTATGGTTTTCATTTTGTTCTTATTTAGTTTCTGCTCAGGAATGACTCGTATTGAAAATTTAAATATTGTCATTTGCAAGTCGTTCTTCCTCAAGAATTGCAAACTCCAGTGAATGGTGCACCAAAAATTTGTGGCATAAGACACACTGGGCATGGAGATATTTTTCCCACTGGTGTTTATTATGTTTGTGTCCTGAAACACAGCGGTGGCCATGCCTCATCCCCCTCTCCAAATGCTAAACAACAATTGCCTTTCTGTGTGCTGGAAAGGGAACAAAGGGCTGCAGAGTGGGAGGTGGAAGGCATCTCTCGTTCTACCTTTGCCGAGCTGCATTTGGTCTTCATGTGTAAAATAAGTTTCATGTGACGGGAATGTATTTTCTCATAATCTATACTTGGTAGAAATGATCATGTTGTATTCTCAGCAGAGGTGTTAGGGCCTGTTTAGCTTTGTCGTTGGGTCCCCAGGTTGCATTGCTCCTTCTCACCTGAGCTCAGAGCCAAAATACAGCTGCAAGAACTGCAGATTCCTGAATGCAGGGAGTATTAGCAGAGTTTGTGGGTGAAACCTCCATGTGCATCAGTAGAAACCATTTCTCCGTCGTTATGGACTTCAAATCCTGTGACATGAGCATAGCTGACAGTGTCAGAGCCAGCTCTCCCCTTTGTGCTATCAGGAACGTGCACTGGAGCTGTCCGTTCCTGCTTATGGGGAGGCAATCCCAGTGCAGGACCTACTGCGGTTACATAGAGACATTCTGCCGAAAACACAGTTACCACCTCAAGAGAAAATGCTGCTTTAAGAGCAGTGGAGCTGCCGCCACCACATTGCACAGAGCCTGTGTACCCTTGTGTTCGATCCTTAGCTTTGTTCATAAAGTTACAGCGGGCCGCCAGGGACAGGACCTGACCTTTGCTGTTTCTGCTCCTTGACCAGCCGGGAAGCACACTGCCAGCTCACACCGGCTCTCTGCCCTGGTCACCCCAGCTGGGAAATCCTATGAGTGCCAGGCGCAGCAAACTATCTCCCTCATCTCCAGCGACCACCAGAAGTCCGTTCAGCTCTTACTGTCAGAAGTCCGCATCCAACCCTTTGATATCACCGCGGATTTTGTTTTCGGTGAAGGTAAGGTGCAGGGCAAAGGCACGTCATGTATACCTGAGATGCTGATGTTGCCTTTGGGAATGTTGCAGTTTTGGAATTTGGGTCCCATCTTTATCCAAGCACCCTCTCTTCCCTCCAGCGGGTTGTCAGTGCTCCCTGCAGTTCCTCCAACCCATAGCTTGCCTCTGTGTTCTCCTCAAAGCCCTCTAAATTTAGTCAAAACACAGAGTATCGTTGCGTGTATGTTGACTTTGGTAAGAACTCATCTAGTTGGGTTGCCAGCAAGCCCCAGAACTACCTGGTCCCTGAGGAACCTTTCAAGGCTCCTCTGCAGCATGGAAGGTGTTTCAGTACAGTTTCAGGGGTTTGTTAGGGCCACTGCACCCTGAGGAAAGCTTGGGGCTGTAGTAGGAGGAATTAATGTTAATTGTTGTTAAAAGAAAACGTGAGTCAGCACACACTGTTCATATCACAGGGTTGTACTGAAGTCAGAAGCAATACTGCAGTGGGGCAGAATTCCTGCAGATGTTGCCTGCCTTTATCTTGAGTCTGCAATGTGTCTCCTCCAGCGTCCACCTGCCTTTTCCCATCATTTTGAATGAGGGAGTGTAAACATTCTCACCTGAATTATGGCTTTGAGACTAGTTCCCTTTTTACAATCTTTGCAGATCAGTTAACTCTGTTATTGTAACAAGATGCAAATAAAATTTGTAATAGGGAAATCTTTGAATAACGAGCTAGAAAATGGTGGTGTTATTTTCAAGCCTAGCATTAAAACCCTGGGGCTTTATTATTTTGCATGTGGAAAATATTTTAGAACACAATAAAAAACCAGCCCTGGCTACAGAGCCAAGCACTCGTGCTTGTGACTCACGTTCCTCTAGCTAACGTAGTAAATACGTGCTATTATGTATGCTGGCTCTGGCAGAGCCCTGTCTGGCTGAATTACTCATGGCAAGGCTAGTGTAGTACCTACCAAGTAGGTTTTATGTGTGGACACAAATGAATCTTTGTTCTTTTCCTGTCAAAGTAGTTCCACATTTTGCGTGGGTTACTGGGAGGAAAATGTAGAATGTAATACTTGCCTATCACTACTGGTCGACACATCTTCATCTTCCTCTTCCTATGGGTTCAGGGCTCCTGCACTTAGGGTTTGACTGGGTGGACCTTGATGTAAAGGGTATTTAAAATGTGCAAGTCTGGATTCAGTTTTAGCTTCTATGTCTTGTCAAGTCTGGGAACCCACAGTTAAAAAAACTGAACTTGGGATTCATTGCCGAAAGGAACTGTCTGCCTTTGCTGTGACCACGTTTACATCAGGCAGTACATTTTTCAATTTTTCCCCCATTTGATGTTGTAATTTGTTGGGGTTTTTTTTTGTTTTGTTTTGTTTTTTCTCCAGGAAGTGAGGAGACCCCAGTTGGTTTATTAGTCTTTATATGCACATGAGAAATTCTGCATCCTGAGGAAAAACAGTTTTCTTTTGTAAAGATTTCTGGCTTTTTGTTGCCGCTGTCACTATTCAATTGCACTTCTTTTTGTTGAATTCCACCAAAGTTAGACAGCAAAGGGCACCTGGAGAGGATGGTCAGAAATACCCAAGAGGTCAATTTATCAGTGAAGCTTTGCCAGGGGCTTTGCTGCTTCACTCAACAGCATTTCCTTACCTGCAGACCAGCATATCATTGACACATGCATGGCAAAACATGATCCTTTGTGGGCTCTGAGAATGGCTGCCAATCTTAAATTACAGTAATTAGCCTTCTCCTTTTTGGTTCATTAATTTCCCATTAGGTAAAATTCCTATTAATTATGAACAAGCTACAGAACATTTTAAAATATTTTAGACTAGAGAAAGAGATCTGCTGGAACAGCAGAGTTGCTGGGCCATAGGAAGGTCAGGACCCTTTCACCATGAAGACGCTGTCCTGTCTGGGATACACTTGAAACCTTGTAGGCAGTGAACATGTTGGTTTTGGGTTTTCAGTGCTTAAATTTGTACTGGAACACTTGGGGATTTTGGTTATTTGGGTGTTTGTTTGTTTGTGGGTTTGTTTGTTTGGTGTTTTTTTTGTTTGTTTCTAAGACATTGCTTCCAAGCCTCACAAATACATAAAAGTACAATTGTCAATGCAAAAGCAGTAGAGCTTGAGAAACGTTACTGGTTTTAACAGGGAAAATGTGTGTACATTTCCCAGCTTAAAAGATAAGTAAAAAGAGAGATGGATCAAGGGGGTGTGAGGAGTACATTTCAGTTGCTGAAAAAAAAACACTGAAATAGTCATTTGTGTTGATTTTAATAAAAATAATGCAAAGGGATATGAAGAATTAAGGTCCAGGATGCTAGGAGGGCTCATCTCCCTCTGAAACCCCCACTCCAACCAGAGCCATGCTTTCTCAAGGGTTCCTGGCATAAAGTAGCTCCTCTTTGTAAGGTGTGGGGCCACATTTGAAAAAAAACAAAACCACCAACCAGTCTTTTTTTGTTTAAGCTAATTGCTTATACACCCTCATCTCAATAACTCAAAACTTCATCCCCTCTTAGCAGCCACAGCTGGGCTGTTTTTCTATCCCTGCACCGATCCTCAGGCTTATAGTCGTGACTGCGGGAAACAGCTGCTATTTTTCTGCCGCACTGCTATTTGTTCTGCAGAAGGATGCTGAAACAAGAAAATGGGCCTGTTGGGTGGTTTCATAGCCTAGTGCTGAAATTGGACGAGCACTCACCATAGAAACCGTGGCAGTATGTGAGCCTAGGTGCTGTGAGGTGTTGGAGGAAGTGCAGCACAAAAGAACAATGAGGAACGTACGTAAATGCCTCCTTTGTATCCTCCGCAGTGGGCTGTGGGGTGGCATCCCTCCAGCAAAGGGGTGACCCCACTGGCTTGAGGAATGCAGCAAAACTCCCAACGTCACCTGAACTTGTCACAGAATTAAAATTTGCAAGGGACCTTTTTGCTTTCCCGGATCGAGGGTAAAACTGTGGTATTTAGGAGATGCTGGGATCCCCATGACCCAAAGCAAAATATGCAAGGAAATTTGATGGAAAGGGCTTTTTTTTTTTTTTTTTCTGCAGAAGGCACTGATCTAAAACACACAGCAGTTCTCAGTGTGGCAGTATTTCATTTGTTGTGCATCAACCATCGCATCTCCTCGTGCTGTGCTTAATGGGGTTAAGCATCTGAATTTGGGTCTACTGTGAACTTCATGCCAATCCTTCTCCACTCCTTGTGCCCCCTTTGCATTTCACTTTGCTGACAGATAGGAATTACACTTGTTACCTACCTCCCCACAGTGTGGTGGACCTCAGCACCTGCATGATGCCTTCGATTCTTGAGCTGAAAAATGCTGCGTAAATGTTTAAGTACATTGTTATAAATGTGAAAGTATTTTTGTTGTTATTGTAAAAGGGTATATTTTAACATATTAATCTTGAAAATGTGAAACTCATCCTCCTAGGCAGTAGCTGCAAATGTGTTTGCGTTTAGCGCTTGTGCCTTTGTGCTGGGTCCCTTCCATTCCAGCTATGGTCTCTGAAGAGACCAGACTTTGTCGATCTGCTCCAAAAGAAGTGGATGCGTCTGATGAGGAGAAGGTGTTGATAAAGCAAGGGATCGCTGTTCTATAAGGCTACCTTTGCTGCTGAGGCAAGAGGCCTTTCTGCCTGGGGTGGTGCAGCTGGGTTTGTGGATGTGCTGCTGAAGCCTGCTGGCTTTTTTTTTTTTTTTTTTTTTTTTTTATTTATTTATTTTTTTGAATCCTCTTTAAAAAGTGTCAGGATAAAGAACTATTTTCCTAGTCTGCTTGCAAGAATTGATACCTTTTTGAGTTGTGACTCAGATACTTAAATACAGCCATAGCTTTCTGTGGGCGCCATAGTTTTGGTGTGTCCTCTGGCACGTTCCATGCTGTATATCTGGTTTCCTTTGATGGAAGCTGGGAATACAAACATTGCAAGCATGTGCAATTGGCACATGAGCACACCCCAGCCTGTCAGACTGCAACTGCATGGTGAGTGCACAGGAGCTCCTCTAGCCAGGGCGATGTGGATTTGGGGGCTCAGAGCACCCCTAGCCCCAGGGCACTGCCTTGTGCATGGCTTCCCCTGCAGTCTGATCTAGAGATGCCAGCCTGTCTCTTTGGCTTGGCATTATGAGCCTGATCAGGCCTTAGGATCCTAAATGGGGAAGAATTTCATAAAGCTCTATAAACCCATTTTTGGGAACTAAATAATAGTCAGAGAGGGTTTTTCCTTGTCTTTATTATGAACAAACAAAACCCCTGCATTGCAGCAATTGCTGAATTGCCTGTAACACAATCCTGGTGATTAATCACTCCTCTGGTGAAACAGTGAGCAACTGGAACTGAAAAGGACATTTTCTTTGTTAAGATTACATTTCTGGTTGGTCTTTTTGTTTCACTTCTTTCACAGCTCAGAATGTTTCCTGATGGCACCACTAAGCCTGGTGTTGGGAGGTGCTGGAGCTCCCAGGGGGTACTGCAGCTCCCAGAGATAGGTCCCTGCTGTCACCTCTTGCCTGGGCCTGGGGCGTCTCTGGGTTTTTCATGCTCTTTGTAACATGCCTCTCGATTTGTGGAGCATTTGCCATTAATGGTTGTCACTGCATCTTGCAATTAGCTGCCTGGGCAACCCATCTGGTTTGTCTTTGGTGATGGGAGGAATTAATGGTGTCTTTTGTATCTGTTCATGCAGACTTTTTTTTTTTTTTTTTTTAGTTTGCCTTCCCTGTTTTTAAAAGTAATTGCTTTTTTCATTGGATCTTCATGGTACTAGAATTGTGATGAAAACAGAGACAAGAGCATGGTCCCTCCTGTGCCCCATTTCCCCCCCCC
>VWYK01059538.1:10170-33357 GCA_013399775.1 Semnornis frantzii | reverse complement strand
CCCCCCAGAGTTGGCATTTTAATTCATTTTGTTCTGGCAGCCCCATCTTGGCAGCATGGGCTCTGCCTTTCTATCACCACGGATAAGCAACACTTCTGTGGGGGACAGTCATTCAGGCCTGCAGTAGACTCTGGAAGTATAAGGGAGCTGAATTGGGATTACTGGTGTGAGTGTTTTGTGATCTTGGTGGCCTTTGCAAGCTAAATAGAGAAGTGTTTTCCCATTGTAACTGTCGCTATTATTACTATTATTTTCTAGTGGTTTATTGCACTGTGATGGGAACTTGCGGGCCAAAGAGAAAAATACTTGTGTCCCTTCTTGTGTTCCTTCTGCTTATCCTTTGCCATAGCTGAGAAAAAAATGTGGAGCGCCAACATGCTTGTTGACCGCAAACCACACATCTGCTGTGCCAGCGCTGGTAAAGTCCTCATGAGGAGCTCACAACGATGCAGGAGACCATTGTGACTATGATTTTACTTTTTCCAAAGCAGGTGATTTTCTCCCTGGGACTGCAATGACAGTTGCTGGCTCTCCTTGCTGCTGCAGCTCTCTTTGCTAGCCAGGGACCCTTGGCACTGAGCTGTGACTCCAGGGAGGTCAGATTGCTATTGAAGCAGTTCAGATCTGAAGTGGCTCATTTATTTCTCTCTTCCCTTCNTTTTTTCGTCTTTTTTCTTCTTTTTCTTTTCCCTTTTTTTTTTTTTTTTTTTTTTTTTTAATGGTTTTCTTGGCTTTTGGTGGTTTCTTTGGGTTTTGTTCATGGTGGGGTTTCTTGGTTTTGTTTTTTTTCTGTTTGGGTTTTTTGTGGGTTTGGTTTGTGTTGGATTTTTTGTTTTGTTTTGCTTGGTTTTTTGGTCTTTTTTGTTGGTTGGCTGGTTTGGGTTTTGGTTTTTGTTTTTTTTTTATGTGTGGGTTTGGGATTTTTGGTTGGTTGGTTTGTTTGGTTTTTGTGTTTGTTTTTTTCTTTCCCTGCAGAACACAAGTGCCCAGTGGACCAGAGGGAGCAGTTAGAAGAAACCTTGCCTCTGATTTTGGGCCTGATACTGGGGCTGGTTATCGTGATAACCCTCTGCGTTTACCATATCCACCACAAGCTGACAGCCAACCAAGTGCAAATTCCTCGGGACAGATCTCAGTACAAACACATGGGATAGGGGATAGGATCGAGCAGCCCAAACATTTATCAGGTAGAAAAAGCAAAAGCACTTTTTTTTCTAAAGGTGAGGAAAGGTTTGGGATGGGGCAAGAGATGGTATTCACAACACCTAACCTTGGGTATTTCATAGAGACATGCAAGTTAGGGTTAGGTTTTCATATAGTTAGCACAAGAGACAGAGCTGTCTTTGTAAGAAGGCTCTCAGAGCATCTGATATGAGGAGTGCCTGTGGCAGTAGGTGGTATGAATACCTTCTTAAGCAGCCGTGCTGATCATCTGGAAATGGAAATGCTTCACATGTCAAAGTTTAACTCTGAGGGCAAAATTAGCTTGTTTATTTGGTTGTTGTTTTCTTCCCCTCTCAAGTGACTCTTTGCCATGTGCTGCTCTTGGCAGCATTCAGCCCTCTCCGTTCTGTCCCATTCAGGGAACAGGGCTGGGGGACAAAGCCATTGCATGTAAGGACCCCAATGAAGGGACTCAAACCGCATTCCTGACCTTTGCACTCGTGCTAAGGAAATAAAGGCACTGCAGGTGTGGTTTGGGAGAGGCAGAGAGAAGGGTAGAACCTCAAACTGGTATAAACTAGAGTAACAGTTGAGACCGAGTGAAGAAAATTTGGTTTTGCTTCTTTAGCCACATCTGAACTAAATTTTAAAAAGTGAGAAAAAGAAAAGAATATTGTTGCAGAAATTCTAAAGTGCCATGCTACTGCAAGTCAACTGAGAAATGCTTCTGGCTGGACATCCTGCACGTATTGTGATTGTCGTTGAGATGTTACATTGCTACCTGCAACTGATGTTTTCACAATGAAACACAAAACACACCCAGAAATGTTGAAGTTACTATGCAGATTATTCAGGTATAATCTAATGTAACAGAAACAAATATAAGGGAACCTTCAAAATCTATCCTTAAATGTAGACAATTTTTAAGATTAATTAAAACATATACATATATAATACTTGATTCGCTGCCTTATTTTGAAATGATGGAATGCTTTTTACCATCTTCATGGTGTTGGTGGAAAAACACATTGAATGGATGTTAAATGTAGGATTTATTCTAGCAGTGCTTTTGGTGCAAATGGTTTGTGAAGATGTGGCTGCTTAGTATTCTGCAATTTGTTTGTTATTTCTAATACTCTTTCAAGCTCTTGGCTGCTTTTTTCCTTACGTATTTTATGTGCAATGACTTAGATCATTCTGGTTCCACCTAGTTCCCACTGAAACCTTTGACTCTAGTGTTACTGCAACAAGAGTTAGTTCAGACCTGTTAGTTTAGGGTGTGGAAAACACCTTCTTGAACTCATTTGGTCTAAACAGGGACTCATGCAGACTGTCCTCTTTCAGCTTAAAACATGGTAATAAGCAAAGAAAAATAGTAATTTCAATGTTGAGAAATGCAAGAGGAGAAAATAAACTGCTTTGTAACACTGCAGCCTCCTCCAAAATTTGTAGTTTGTTTTTGTTTGCTTTTTTTCATGAAGGTGGATGCAGCAAGAGCCTTCTTTAGTCCTGTTGGACACAGAAATGAGATGGGAATCAGGCTCTGTTTCTTGTTTTCTCATTTGTATGTAGGAAGCAAAATTAAGCACTAATGAGGCTTGTGGCTTTGCCCTTTTCTTTTAAAAATTCACTGAAAACTGTTCTGGGCAGGCTTTGGGCTGCCACTGCCTACAATGATCTCATTATTAAAAAAAACCCAATAAACCAAACCAACCAAACAAAAAAGTTCTTTTAAAGACGGCCAGAGAGCCAGAGAAAGCTGTAGGTAGCAGGAGAGTGAATAAAAGGATTAAAGGGTCATTCTTAGTAGAGAGGGGCACTAGTTAGCAGCTTTGTCCTGCCTCACTCTTGTCTGCCCTCCAGCCAGAAAGGCTGTTGCAGCCAGCTTCTCTCAGCCTGGAACTGCTAGCTTGTGTAACTGACATCTCTGCAAAAAAGCCAGATGAACTGCAGATGCCAAAGGAGCCCCTCCATTTATTTTCTGCATAGCATGCTCGGGCAAGGCAGCTACTGGAATGAGCTGTTGGTATGGCATGGTTATGCAGCGCAGCACACAGTGGCAGGATCAGGATGGAAAGTGCACCAACTGGAGACATCCCAGTCTTTGGTGCAAGTAGAAGCAATTTCTGTGTATGATTAAATATAAAGGAGTTGTTGGATGCCGTCTGTGAAAAACAAGGGAAGAGAAGAACTTTGTGGCTGTAAACAAAGAGGAGGATCCCGGTTTTCCCCTGTGCCATCCTCCTCTAGAACGGCTTCTGTTTCTCCCTCTTTCCACATATCAGTTTGGCTATCAAACCTTTAAATGGGTGACATAAAAGACAGCTACTTCCCTTCTGCCAACCTTCAGTAGAAGCTTTACAGAGATAAGGAAATGCACGTTTGTTGTATGTGGTTTTGATTTCTGATTAACCCCAAAGTTCTAACCCAGTGAAGGGATGACTGTAGCAGTAGTGGAGTTGGCATGTCTCAACTTCTTTTCATGATCCCTGGGTACATCCAGCCTTGCACTGTGACTGTTGCATAGCTGGTGGCAGATGCAGGGTGGGTGCAAAGGACTCCTAAATGCTCAACCGAGTCTTAATGTTTCTTTCTCTTGGCTTCCTGCTTTTACTTGGTGTGATGGCACGAGCCGTCACTGGTTAAGTCCATTTGCGCCATGGTATCCTATACCCTGGAGAAGCCATGTTTGCTCTGCAGAGCAAGTTCCCAGGAAGGATCACCCATAGCTAACAAAGGGTTGGCAGATACTTCTCAAACCCCACCGCTCTGCAGACGCAGCGTTTGACAGGCTGTGTTTAACTTTTCTTAGCCTTCCTTGGAACTTAGAGTTCAGGGTTTACAAGGAGCTCCTTGAAGGCAACCAAACCTGGGGATTGGCTTAGCTGCCTTTAGTGTCACTCTTAGGAATGGCAGTGGGTGGTGGGTGAAGCTTCTGGCTGAATAGTATCTCCAGGCTGATACTTGGAGCAGTTGGGAGCTTGGTATCTTAGTTCAAACAAAACTGCTGGTGGGTTTTAACCCCTTGTAGATCACATTGTTGCTTTGCTATTTGCTGAAGGGGAACAGAACTTGCCTGGTCTAACAGGGAGGCTTTCAAGCATCTACATGTATTTGAGATGGAAAAGTTCTAATTTATGGTTGACTTTGCAACCTAGTTTTAATTCAGCCTGTAGTGACACTTCTAAGGGCAGTCATAGAAGAGCTCCCCAAGGAAAACATTGTCTTCACTGCTCACGGGAAACTGTCCTTGACTGATCCCCCTGCTTGAGCATTGGCCCATGCATTCAAGTGGTGGCTTTCACCATCTGACAAGACAACTCCTTAAGAGCTAATGTATGTCTTGCAACTACGTGCACATATCCTGAGACATGCACTGCTTTCCATGTCAGATGATTGATGCTTCCCTTGGGTAGCACTTAGCATCACCTTCAGGCTGAAAGCGTCACTATACTGTTGGGAATTAAGTTCTTGTTTTTTTGGATTAAGACAGAAAAGAACTTCTTGTTGGAGTAAAATGTTTTTCCTCTGTCTGTGAAGAAGAAAGGAAATAGAAACAATAATTTCAGCTCAGTGAGTTGCATTGTGCCCCAGACTGATGTATCTTGTTTCAAGTTAAGATGCTGAAAGTAAACCCTTTCGAATCTTTATTTCCATTCTTCCACTAACAACTATTTAATGAATCTGATCTGAATTTTCCATGAATTTCAGCTTTTCAAGCCTACTTTTGAGAAATTACTTAGGAGCGAGGTTTAAAGCCACCATTGAACTTCCCTCCTGCCCATCAAACTACAGCAGCATTATGACAGTGGCAGCACTTTCGTTGTGATTTTTTTTTAAATTCAGCTTTCATTCATTGGTAACTTTCTTTTATAGATGTTTATGAACATGCTAGTAGAAGGTGGATAAATATAAGAAACTTCTCACTCTGCTGAGCTCTGTAAGGACCTGTAATAATTAAGCACTTACTAAAGCAGCTCTTAAGGGCTTACAAAGTACTTATGATTAGAATTTTTAATTATAAATTATTGATGTACCGCTTAGGAGAGGAGTTACAGAGCAGAGGCTGGAGTATTTATTGGCTACTAAAATTCTGAGAATTTGCAAAGACTTTTAGAACTGGTGACCTCAGAAGAAGCCATCATTCCTCAGTGAAAGACAAGAATAAGTGCACTGGAGTAACCAGCCCATTTGCACAGCCCAGCCTCAGTCCATGCAGCAGATGACTGCATCTCCTGGGTAAATGGATGCTCTCAACATGTGCTAGCTAAAATCCTAAAACTAAGTGTGATTTTTTTTTGTCGTCGTTCTGTCTTGGTGTTGTTTTGTTGATTGTATGTTTGGGGTTTGTTTTTTTTTTTTTTTTTAAATGAGAAGACTGACAAGGGCAAAACTATGCAACCTACAAGGGGACAGTGATGAAGAAAATGGTTTCTGCAGCATGGAATGCTGCGAGGACCAGGATGGGGGCTTGGGAGCCACTGGATTGCAGGAGGTGGGACCTGGGAAGATCCTGCAGGGTCTACCCAAGGAATTAAGTTGCAGAGAGGGTGATGAACACAGCTCAGTCAACTGTGTAGCCCAAGGCTACATACCATGATTGTTTGCTGGGTTTTTTTTTTTTGCCTGCCTCCATTTGAAGTGCTATGGGTCAAGCAGGTGAAGTTAACCTTTTTTTCCCTTCTGCTTTTTGAGTGATAGCTAATGTATTTTGAAACATTTACTGATGTCAGCATCCAAAAGTAATACAAAACCTCACTTACAAGACTTGAAGATGCTTAAGAGGGCAAAAAATAGTCCAGATTCATTAGCTGACTGATGCTGTGAGGGAAGATGGGGTGTGCAGGAATTATTTTGGGGACAAGGAAAGGAAGATGGAAATGCTTCAGCAGCGATTGTCTTTTTTTAACATACTTCATACATGAGGCTGTCTGGGTGTGCTAATCACTTGGCAGGTTTTCTCCACTGCATGACCCCAACAAGATGTCTGGGGGGGAGTTTCTTTCAAGTGCAGACTCATACTGAGCCATGCAAAGGTTGGTTTGTTTTTTTTTTTCTTTTTCTATGTGTAAAGGAGAAGTTGTGTGTTGTTTTGTGGTTTTTTTTTTTTTTTCTTTTTAAGTTGNCCTATTTAAGTGTGTGTATGCCTGGGGTGGGGGGGGTGGAGCATGTTCCAGGGGTGGCACTCAGAAGGGTATTTTGGGTTGAAATGAATATTTAACTACATCATGTGCTTCAGCATCACAAACCACACTGGTGGTTTCTGCCACAGGGAAGTTGTGGTTTGTGAGAGGAGAGACTGATGCCTGAAAAACAGCCCAGCCCCAGGACTGGGCTCTGTTTGTGTAAGGAAGTCCCAGGGAAAAACTAAGTCAGTCTCCCACATCAAGATTTTTGCGAAGGCTGATGATATGGATTCAAATGATTATTTGTTTCCATTATTTCCCTTCACTTTGATGTTTTGTCAGACCCCCCCCATTGCACTGCAAACCCTAATGGCAACTAAAGGATGATACTTCCAGCCACATCAGGGCTACGTTACCTCTTCTAACCTGCTGGTCTTTGTTTAAACCTGTTGTGCTTGGGACAATGTCAGGTAGAGGCATGGTCAGAACCTCAAGCTTATTCTTAACATGTGTCCCTTAGCTCATCATAGGTGTTTATGCAGTGCTATCAATCAGGAGAAAAATTTGTTAATATTGAGATGGTCTCCTTTTTTTTTTGCGGGGGTGGTGTCTTATTCCTGCCTGCTTTGTTTATTTGGAAAATTACAGCCAGACAACAGCATTTCACACTTCATGTCTTAAACTGGTAAATACAATCAAAAAGTACAAAACAACCTATTTTCTTGCACCCACGCAACCACTGACGACTCACCATCAGCTTCCTATGGTGGAGAGGTAGGTACAGGTTTTATGTGGGATCTAGTGGCTCTCCTAAACCTAAGCATTCATGGCTCCTGGTCCCTGTGACCTTCACTGAGGCTGGGGTTTCCCAACAACTCTCACCCAGAATCAGGATGCACAAAGGGACCCGGGCTGAGCAGCTGTCTTTCAACACAGCCACTGACACTCCAAAATCACCAGAGGCAGTTTTATAATATGTACGTGTATGTGTATATATGTATCAAATATAGAAAGAAATCCACAAGGACCCTCTTTTTTTCTTGCTATTTGCTTGGTCCAGTACTGTGTGACTGAGTCCAATTTAGCAAAGAGAAACAAGGCATAAGGAAAAAAAAACACACTGAAAATTAAAGCATTTATTTATTAATTTATTTAACTTGCATGTGCATTTGTCTCACCAGCAGTTGGTGTTCACAAAAAAAACCTCTGAAACTGACAAAACTTTCAGTAAACTTGATGAATACTTTTTAAAGTATCTAATGATAAAAAGTTGCAGAAAATTCTTCACTTGCACACCCTAAAATGTGCTGAATATTGAAGAAAAAAAAAACCACCAACCCTTTTTATTCAAAGATGGTTAAAAAAGTTTATGTGGTGGCCAGTAAGTTTCACCTGTTTGTCACTGCCTGTATCAGTGCAGCCTGTTTTCCTGAGTTGTCAAGCCTATGGAACAGAACCCCCTTGGAACACCATGGGTGTTGCACTCTGCCAGGTTTCTGTGGGTGGGGGTAGGTGCCGAACACTGTAGTGTTGTTTTAAAATGTGCAAACAGGGTAAAGAGGAGGAAGCAGTGGGGAGTTAGCCACACAGCTGTAAGAAAGTTACTCCATGTCTTGAGTTCATCTTCTCTTTGTTTCTCTCCCTTCAAATACTCTTTAAGGGCAGTACTACAGGAGCTGCTTTGCTGTGTCAGAGGAAGATCTTTAACAAACAGCTCCTGTCAGGTTCAGATGTTTGGTTATATTTTACTACAATAAATAACAATTTATTCACTATGAAACTCCCTAAGAAAGAAACTTTGTTTTGCAAAACTTGCTTTGTGTTTCTTAATGATACTGCAAAATGAGGTAAGAAAAAAACCCAAACACCTTGAAAAACATGGCTTTTGCATTATACATAATTAAAAAGAACCTAATTAATAAATAAAATTCATTTATCATTGAAATAATTATGAAGCACTTCTAAAAATTTTAAAGGCAAATCTATTCAGGCCTACAGTTAACATGCAAAGTCATCCAACAAATAACACAAAATTGTACTGCAGTAGTCAACTGTTGCATCAACATTCAAAAAGGTCTAGACAGCAGCACGGCTTCTGTATGGCAAACATCTCATGATGCATCACAACACCCTGCACTCCAGAGGAGACCTGCTGCACAGGCAGCAGCTCCTGACACCCCTTTCCACTGCCAGAGCACGACAGAAATAACGGAGAATTTTGTGATAACAATACTGGCCTTGTGGTGGCATAAAGCACAGACTGACACAGTGTGGGGAGGTGACCCTTGAGCAAAGCTATGCCAGAGGCAGTGGCTGGACAAACGGGGAGGGAGACTCTGGCGACCGCTAACATTCAGCAGCAGCTTCCATGGCTGCCGTGTCACTGCTGTGCCCACAGCCATCCTGCCAGTGCTCCCACAGGCATCGGTCATCGTTGGATCTTCAGGCCCTTGTGACGGCTGTATCAGAGCTCTCCTCGCCCCAGTGGAAAATCTGCAAAACTTTCTAAAGGTGTGTGGTTGGTCTTTTTCTGGTTTCAAAAGGGTTAAAAAAGTAGGAAACTTTATTCTCTCAAACTCTTGCTAAGTATTACTTCAACTAACACAACAGTTACGTGACAAAGTACTGCAAGTTATCAAAATGTACTGTACAGAAAGTTACAAACTCGTTGCAAAATACATTGCACTGCTATGACTGAGATAGAAAGTGCTTTTGCTTCTGGGCAGAAAAGTGTTCTTCTGAAATAGAAGTGCCGTAGCCTGCAATAAAATACTGGTGTTTCACTCTGGTTGTGCTATCCTCTGCTAATTACCTTTCCAGCCTTGTTTGCATTTGTTGCCTTCTCCCTGGATGGCTGAGAAGACAACAGTGCTGGGGAGCAATGGTCCACAGCAGAGCGTGGCCACCTGATTAGTGGCCAGGATTGCTCCCCACTCCCTCACAGCCCAAGAGCACCTCCTTGGGTTTTTACATACTGCGTTATTTCTGCAGGGTTGGTTTTCCTCCGTAGCTCTCATCCCTGCCTGTGTTTCCCCTGCAACTGCTGGGATTCCTACACAGCTGTTATCCAGACTCCTCAAATGTTGTCAGCTTCAGCGATGCCTGTGCTGCCTCATGAGGGGCACAATGCAAGAAGGGGGCCCAGCCAGTTTCAGAAAGGGGTGTCTCAACAGTTCCTGTGCTGTGGCTCTCTGCAAGGGCTCCCGCACCAGCATCGAGTCCAAGAAGCCTCGGAGGACTGAGGAGACCTGCAACATTACACCAGCATTAGAGACAAAGACATCAGTTTCCAGCCTACACTGAGTCAGTGCCTCCTGCTTTTCTTGGAAAGACAACACACTGGGTTTTCCCAGGACAACAGAGAAGGGCCATGTGGCTTCTCTCTGGTGTTAATGTTGAAAGCACTGGACTACCAGTGAAGAATGGCACACACTGCATGGCTCTGCATGTGGTGGGGCAGAAAAGCCTTAACATACACTGAGAGCTCAGCTCCACATTCTAGCACACCCAAAATGAAAGGTACCCAAAGCTTTTGGCACTGGGCATGGATGTACCAACCCATCCACAGCCTGCCTGTTGTGCCACCTCACTCTGGTTGTTGGACAGGGTGGGAAGCACAACGTTCTGCCCTTTGCCATCACTGCAAAAGCAAAGCTACAAAAAGGCTGGAGTCTGCTGATGGCTTTGGCCTTGCATCTTGCACATATAAGTCTTATGTAGGACCCACTGCTCCTGGTGGTAACCTTCCAGATGCAATGGAATTGTGTGGCTATGGCTTTAACAAACGTTTGTAGGGGCAAGATCCTCATCAGCTATGGGAAGTCTGACCTTGTGCATGTCCTTCACCCGGGGTGGCAAGTTGTCCCGGATTCGGCGCATAGCCTGCAGCGGTGGCTCGTTGAAGTAAGGAGGTTCACCGTCTATCATCTCTATCACCATGATGCCCAGGGACCAGATATCCACCTGTAACACACAGGCTGTTCATAAACACTGCTTAGAGTGCAGCAAGGGGAGCTTACAGGCTCAACGCTTAGGTTTATGCTGTTGTACCGCTGTGTCCAATCCAAAGCAACAATCTGATAAGCTATCACCTCTCTTTTTTACAAGTCAACAATAGTTTTTCCTTCAGAGTGCTAAGTGCATTGGAAAAATAAATTAGAAATGTGTTAGGAACCCAGGTCTGCAATGCTGCAGAAAGGTGCAGGTAGTAGGACTGCAAAGCACAACTCAGATGCTGTGAAATCAGTCACTCTGTTTTCTCAGACCATCAAAGACTAGGAACTCTTGAGACCCCAAGGCAAATGCAAGCATTTACTACAACAAGGCCAAGCTCCCGTGAGTGTAGGTAACACATAGTACAATCCCTTTGGAAAATGATTCAGCTCCAGGTTAAAAATAACAACCCGCAACAATTTTTTTTTTTTTTTTTTTTGGTCTTGGTCTGCTGCAGAGCTGCTCCAGAATCCCTGTCTTCTATTGACTGTAATTCCTGTCATTTGCCAGCCAAATACAGCCAAGGCAAATTCATTCTGCTTTTGCTCTTTTGCCAGCACTATGCTTCAGCTTAAATCCTTTTTTTTTTTTTTTTTAATTTTTTTGTCTCCCTTCTGGTATGGAAATCTAATGTAGCTGTAAATGCAGTCACTTTATAATCTCTTCCATGTTATTAATGGGCTAATAATAGCTGATGTTATTATCCCTGAAAGACCTCCTACAAAGCCACACATCCTGGGTGAACCTTGGTGCCTTTAGGGTGCTTGAGCAGGCAAGCTTCCTGCCTGTGCCAGATGGGAAGAGGCAGCTTCTCCCATCTCAGGCCTTGGCTCATTTCCCTTTCTCTGTGCAAAGAGAGATCTCTATGTTTGTGGTTGGAAGTGTACCTGTGTGTAAATACGGCTTTACCTGTACATATCTATATTTGTCTTGCAGGTCTGCTCTCTGCAGCTTTTCCTATAGGTACCATCAGGCAGAAGATGATTGCCTGCACCACGCAGAGGAGAAGCTGTGGCTGCGTCTCTGTCTGAGGAGGTGAGAGGCGCTGTCACGACTGAGCACGGCAGTGGGGATTGCTCTTCCCAGGCTGACAGAGCAGCAGTGCTGTGACTCAGAGCTTCCAAACTTAGTGGGTACAGCACTGCAGAGCTGCCTGGACCCCACCTTTCTGGGCTCATCTGTTGGACTCCAATAAAAAAGTGTGAATTGCCGTTTTCAGACCATTTGGCAGTGCTTCAAACAGTTCCCACAGACAGGCTTCTTCCCCTCAACTAATGAGAGCAGTGACAAAGAGGAATGAGCGGATGTGGAGAATAATGCTACAGCAGAGAGTGTTGATCCAACCCAACCAGCTGGTTCCTGTGCTTGGGACTCTGCAACACCACGTCTGTGCCATGGAGAAAGAGGATTGCAGACTTCAGCTGGATGAAAGCAGAGCTTCACCTGCTGCAGGTCTGTGCAAATACTGGTGTGACATGGTTGTGCAGTATGGACATGTGATTTGGCTGCTGGTTTGGCCTATGCATATGTAGATACCTGTAACTGCAGTTTCAGCCTGCAGGCTTGACGTTCTAGATCATCAAAGGGTCTTTTATTATGTGAAAATGATGTGTACCTTTAACACAACACCCTAAGCTAAAACACATAAAAGCACTGCATTGTTTAGTGTGCTAAGTGGAGCTGTTACTTAACGACTTTGTCTTGAAGTGCTTTAAAACAAGGCATGATGTAGCACTCTGGGGCAAACATAATTGCTGCTATTAGCATATCTGTGTAAATGCATTTGGATTGCACAGTTCTGAAGGGGCTGGGTGGGGGAAACAGCTGCTCTGGGCACTCACCTCTGTGCTGTAGGGTAGGCGGGATATCACCTCCGGAGCCATCCAATACGGAGTCCCAACCAGTGACTTCCTCCTGGGGACCTCCTTGGACACTTGGGCACAGAAGCCAAAGTCAGACAATTTTATCTGAAAAATTACAAAAGAGAAAAAAGCCACTCTTGAATAGCAAGAGAGATTCCTTCGATATGCACATACCTCCAAGACACACGTCTCCAGCTGCAGCTGGGGGACAGAGGGAGCTATAGTGTTTGCCTGGGACAGAAAGCCACAGAGTTTTAGAAGAGAGCCTAGGGAAACACATGGCTCCTTCACACGGAGGGAAAGTAAAGAAGTCGGACTGAGTGGCAGTGATGCTCATTACTAAGATCCCCTGTCATCATTCATTGCCTCTCCACCAGCAAAAGATAGGGAGGTGATAAATGGCTTATAATAGTTAAAAAAAAGCAGGAAAGGAAAAAAATCCTGAAGCAACAGTGGTTTATAATGAATGTATAAACCCCTAGCCTGCACTCTGTGTATGTCCACTGTCAGTAATATGCATTTTTCAAGTGCTAACACACCACTCTTATCACTTGTACCAGGTATATGACCTGGGAGTTGCCAGAAAAGAGATAAGCAACCTATATTTACCCCATTTCTTTTACCGCAGAGCTAACACTCACTGAAAGCAATACCTCTGCCAATGACTTTTCAGGATCATAAGCTCAGAGTGTTGACTATTACTAAAGAAACTGTCTTCTTTATGTAGAAAAGGAGTTAATGGGGCGATGGCAGGGAAAGCTGTAAGAGTTAAGGGAACCTGTTCCCTTTGCTGGGGAACTTGGAAATTAAAGCCAGTCCTGTCCTGGGGTAGCTATGGCAGTGACCTGAAATAGCAATACTGGGATACACAAGCACTCCAGAGAGCCGTTCTTGCTGCATCATGTGCCTGCTCATACTTTTATGCCAAGCCTTTTTTACAACAAAAATTATGGAAAATTATTGCCTTCCTCTTCCACAACACCAAGGTGAAAACTCCTCCAGGCCCCAACCAAAACAAGCTGCCTGAGTGTCTGTGGCACCATCCTGTCCAGAAACAGTTTGTTGCTTAAGGTTAAATTATTTTTTTGTCCCCAAGTCTTTATTTGGAGGCCTAGAAGCTATGATAAGGGTTTTCCTGGGCATTAGCCTAACCTCCATCATTCCCAGCCACACACAGAACAGTGCAATAGTGACCCACATCCAGGGTCTATAAGCCATGCATCCTATCATGTAGTCCGTGCCTGAGGATATTAAATGAGCCCAAACAGCCCCAGAACAGTTGAAGGGGGAAGTTGCACAAATCCCAGCATTTTATTATCAGCACTGATTTGTTTCCTTTTGGATTCAGTATAGACATTACTTTTCTAAAAACTGTGCTGGTTTGAGCTAATTGGAATATTTTAATAGAGAAAAAATTGTACTATAGGTTGTGAAGGAAAACAGTGGTGATGTCTACTTCACTCAGAAGCTTGCTGCGATGTTTAGGTATAAGGAAACCATAACAAAAAGATAAGAGTCTCTCGAGCTGGCAGTCTGGGTCGCGAGGGACTTACTTGCTTACTGGACTGGCTTGCTGCTTGGGTCTTGGGCTAGCAGCTCTGGCTTCTCCTCTCTGTTGAATAACTTCACTAACCACTTTTCTTCTAATCCTCCCCAGCCGATCCTCCTTGCACGTAAGCCAAACCTTGGGGTAAGGTGTGGGAGTGGGGAGAAGGTGGAAGGGTGGTTGGGAGCCCCTCCTGGGGTCTCTGATTTCTGGGAGGGGAGTTGTGTGTCTGTATTACCTTAAACTTGTATATTTCTGTAAATATTCCTGTAAATACTGTATATATTTGCTTGTATATTGTGCTGAGCTGTAAATATAGCTTCATCTCCTAACTTCCAGCTCCGGCTGAGGTCTAGTCTGGGTCATTTCAAAGTGTGGGGGGGCAGGGAACTCCCAAACCGTCACAAAACGCTGGCTGTTATTTTAAACAGAATTAGGAAACGGTTGTTGGCATTTCTAAAACAGACAATAACAGCCAAGTTCTCTGTGCTAAATGTATTTTTCGGTTTACAGTATGAAGAATGGAAGAAATAATACTTATTTTGGAAGCAAGGTCCAATCTTCCTTTGTAGGAGCACAAGAGGTTTTGCATATCTATTGCTCATTCGAGTACATAAAAGATGATTTTCTAAAAAAAGATAATTGCACAACACGGCCATGAAGAAATCTGCAATGCAGATAATAAGTACAGGAGTAATGAGTATAATGAGGCACTGTATGCAGATCCCAAGAGTAGATCAGATGCTATTTCAGCAACATGGATGGAAATTGTGACTGAAAAACTGCCACACACATGGAATTTTCCTCCTCTGGCAGGATTAACAGGAGCAGCCTGTGACTGCTGCAGGAAGAAAATCCTTCTCCATTGAAGTGGGAATATTTATAAAGGCAAACTTCTGATAAGGGAGAGAGATCAGGACAGGGAAGCCAAGAATTTTGCCTTCTGAAGAAGCTCTAGGTTTGGTTCCAAAATGACCAGGGGCTCAGGCTCGGTCCAGCTTTGGTCTTATTTAGGCACCAGGTGTGCAATGCCAGTGAAGTAACCCTTAAAGCCCTGCCGATGGGACTCATTGGTCATGAGTACATTAGTTTCTACTCAAATTATCCCATTTGGACCACAAAGTGAGATGCAAAGTAGGGCCTAACTCAAACAGAGATAGAGGTCGTCTATTTAGGATTGATTTACCTCCCTCCACCTAAGGGCCCAGGTTTTAGGTGCCTCAAATTTTACACTCCGTATGCCCAGAAATACCACTGCTCAAACCCACCCTTCTGCTTGTAAAGGAATAATAATTTCTGTTGGACCAAACACTGCTGGAGTAATACTTGTCAGCAAACTTTATTTTCCTTACTGAGAAGGACAAGTGCAGCATTTTGTTTCCCTTACTATCGCAAAGAGAGACCGGCTCACTGATAGCAGCAATCCCACCCAAGCTCTGAGACTGGTATTACCAAGCATCTTGCAGGTATACCTGTAGTGTACCATCAGGAGAGTGCTGCAACAGTAATGCAGCATATTCATGTTAGCCTCTTAACTAGCCTGGGAAAACTAAGCAAACGTACAGCAGCTTGTTAAGGAAAGGCTAACTAAATGTGGTAAAAAGAAAGTACTTTTCAAAGGCATCAGAATAGAAGTGGTGCAGCATAAAAGACAGTCTCCTAGCACCTAATCATTGCCCATGTGGCATGGTTTCTTCTGTTACTGTTTTTTGATGGCTTCGATCCCCACTAGGGACTGCACTGTGGTGCAGATGCCACTCATCAGCCAGGTCTGTGTTTTTCTTCTTCAGCTGTCGGAGTCAACTTAAGGGTCACAGCCCCTGGTCTCACATGCCTGGCTTATTTTTTAATGTTAGTGCCACTTTGGACAGGCACAGCTCCTTCCATGACAGCCCTGAGAAGTGGCAGGGGAAACACTGGGCACTCACCCTCCCATCGCTTGTGAGAAGGATGGAGTCACTTTTTATGTCGCGGTGGATGACACCTTGGTTGTGCAGGTAGGACAGGGCTCTCAGGACGGACAGGCAGACAGTCGCTATCTGCTCCTCGTTCATCCTGAAACAGCAAGATGGAAAAATGAGTATTAACGAAGGCAACGGGAAAGGGGAGCTGGAGTAAAAAGGCCCATGTCCCTCTTCATGACACCACACAGCAAGCCAGGAGATCTTGTAGGGTAACGCTCTGGTCCTGTTTCTGTTGGAAAAGGGGAGATGGGTGAAGAACAACTCTGCAGCAAGACTTGGATAAGTCTCCCTGTAGTATTAAAAGCAGAGCACACTATGTGATGGAGTCTGTTTCCCTCTGGGAAATAACAGAAATGCCTTATTTACAGTAAACTTGCTGCTTGCCAAGGAGGGCAAATCATTACTGGGATGGAAACAACCATGGAATAAGTATCAGAAAGAACACTCCTAATCGTGCAGGCAAACATCAGGCCCTGGGTGTAGCAGTTCAAGAGTTCTTCCTTGCTTTCTATAATAATATTGAGAGCATTTCAGTACAAAAATAAACAGGAAGAGTCCCCATTTATGTGTATGTGTGCAAAACCTCATTCTGGAAAAAACCATCTGCTACAGCATGATGGTGACATTCAGGATGAGTTGTGTGCCCTACCACCACTGCCCCATCATGGGATGGCCCCAGTATCTCTACTACGTGAGTAGAGGAACAGCAGTGGGGATTTCTGCTTTAACTGTGTGTGCCACTTGAAGTATTTTAGCAAAATCTTTGAGGGAAGGTCATGTGAAAAAACCCAGAAGATTAAGGAAAGACTATTTGGAGTAAAAAAATAGATGACAGCTCTTAGGAAGTGGTGTCCTGGGAACATGTGTTTGCTGTTAAATTCCTGTCAGAAATGTCTAAGATAGAGTTTTAAATGTTTTGGGGAGCAGTAGTTAACAAATGACTTGCAATATTATGATTTATTTCAGCATAGCAGCTAAGGCAACAGTAAAAAATAAAATACCCATCATTAAACTATGACAGAAGACAAATTTTCTAATTTACTATTCCTTGCTTTTCCTCTTGTTCACTTAAATACCCTCCCATGAGTTTGGTGTGGAAGTTTTCATTTTTTCATTCAAGAGGAAGAAATAAACCAAGGAATTCCTCCTCCCTATCTCATTTTATCCTGCTCATCAGGAGAACATGAGTGAAGAGCACATGTAAAGGGGACTGTAAAATCTGATGTCTCCCTTCTAAAGAGGAAAAGCGGTTCCATACACCACAGTTTCTGTGCCAGTAAATTGCCTTCTATAAAATTATGATACTAACTTAAATATGACAACAATCTCTACTGTAAGCACAAATATTCTGATTTTAAAAAAATCTCTCACTATGTTTTAGGTTGAGTTTGCAGTTAACATTTCTGACAGATGTGGTTAAGTGGGTTCTATCAGCATGGAGAGAAATCACCCTTAGAACTGACACAGTTATGACAACAAAAACAAACAGGGAAAATAAGGCTGCTGGGTTTTTTTTTTTTTTCTGTTTTTGGAAATAATGGACAAAAGTCATGTGGGTGCTAAATTACCTCCTAAAGCATGAGAAAATTCTCATCTACCGGCAAGCCCTTTTGGGTATTTCTTTCCCTTTAATTTAAAAAGTGCTGGTACTGACAGAAATTCATCTGCAATGGCTTATTTATGCCAGTAAAGTGGGTATGCTCCAGTGTATGTGGGACTATGTGCATATACACACACACATAGCCGCATGCATGCATACGTACATACAGGCATACGTTTGTGCATGTTTCCTATTTATATACAAATATATATATAAAAATACACCTAGAGAGACAGGAGGTACCAAGCTCCCCTAAACAGGAGGTCAAGCCTGGAGGCATCCAGGAAGGAAAGCCAGGGCATCTCCCTCCTGGCCAGCTCACGCAGCAGGCCCCAATGCAGCACAGCCAACCCACCTGGTGTGAGTCACAATGTCTGTCAAAGCACCGCCCTCCAGAAACTCCATCACAACCCACAGCTCATCGCCAACAAGGTAACTGTTGTACATGTCAACCACATTTTCATGATGGTAATCTCTCATGATTACAACCTGTGAGAAAGAAAAAGATGATTTGTGAACTGCTACAAGCATTATCTGGCACTTGTTCTGACCTTCCTTTTCACTGTACTTTTCACTCTTTGTGCTTAGTGAAGGTTCTGCGATGAATCACATCCTCACTAACCCTTATGCCAATGCATAAACAAACCAAATATATTTACATAAAAATAGCAGTCATCATAAATGCATTAGGAAGAAGGAGGAATCCTTAGTTGCTAAAGTTTACATGGTAGATAATTGGGTTGTTTTGTTTTCTTTTTTTTTTTTTTAAACTGCAGCAACAGGACTTTTTATTTCAGTGTTTTTTTTTAATTACCAGTTGCTTACAATACAACAGAGATTCTTTGGTTTTGACCTGGTCCATTGCTCTAGAAGGTTTTGATGCCATGTATAAAATGGTACTTGCAGAGAATTTTAACAGAACACTGGTAATAGAGGAGATATTCATCAGATTACTCAAATCTCACATCTAAAAAGGACTGTCCAGAATTGGGACCACCGTAAAAGCAGCCCAGCAAAGGTAGAGACCAGGACCACATGGTACCAAGGGATCTCAGAAAGGTCAACAGGAAAAAAAACGACAGCCAGGGAAGGCTTTATTATAGACAGAGCAATTTCAGCACTGCTAAAAAGAAACTGTCAGATGATACAAGTGACTGGAGCATGTCAGGGAAGCAACTTGGTTTTGCACAGCATGTAGGACCTGCTTTCAAGATGTTACCATTCAAGAGATGCTTGGTTGGAGCTACCACAATGCAATTCAGTGAAGTCTTCCAGCAGAGGCAAAACAAAGCCAAAATAGCCAGCACAGTTGTGGGCTGTGCAAAGGAGTGTTTGTAAAGACTAATATTTTAATTGAAAAATGAGAAGGTTCTAAAGAAGGCAGCCTGTTATGTGTGGGGGGAAGATCCTCTTACAGTTAAAATACAGGAAGCAAATCATTAGATCAAAAGCTTAGTTCTTACAAAGAGTTTCCCTGGGAAGCTGCGGTGGTTTTGGCATTGAACAGCACCTTCAGGAGTGATCTTGGGACAGGGGTGGAGAAGGTGCACTGCTAGTTTTAAGGCATTAAGATAAAGAAAGGGAGAGACTCTTTGAGCTGCAAAAGGGAATTAACAGAGATGCTTCCATGAAAAAGGGGCTGTCATCGATCTGTGTAGTAACCTTTAGGGAAGCAAAAGCACTGCCCGTGGTTAGGAGGGGAGGGAGGAAGGAAATAAAAAGCAGGTATATGCCAGAATACAATGCACATGCTTCTTGAGCAATCTCCATCTCAAAGTAAGAAACTGTACCACCAAATGGACAAAAAGAGGCAGATGGACTGTGTCTGTGCACCTGATGTGCCGCATGAGCTGACAGACTTCTTAGCTGTTTACTGTGACTTCCAACCACATTATAGGTTTAAAGCCTGGAGAAGATGTAGTTCCTTTGAAGCTGCTCTGGTTACACAGTATTTATACAGCATCAATGTGCGTGGGCCTCACCACCTCTTTTAGAAAGATACTAATTTGGCTCTTGAGGTTGCTGTTCAGCCCCTATCTCCTGTTGAACCTACCACCTGCAAACCCCACTGCACCACCCAAAATGACTTGCCTCATTGAAGAGCAGCTCCCTTCTCTGCTGTTTCCTGAGATCCATCTTCTTCACAGCGACTTGCTTTCCAGTGTGCTTCTCAGTGGCAATGCAGACAATTCCCGTGGAGCCCTCCCCAATCTTGATGAAGTTGTCCAAATACTCCCGGGGGTCGCCGGGGCTGACCACAAGCTGCAAGGCAGCTCTGAATTGTTCATGGGACACCCTGGAGGGCTGCTGTTCTGAGGAAGATCCCCAGCTGGGTGGAGGATAAGCACTTGATGTGATACTTGGGGAGCTGGGGTAGGAGGCAGTGGAAATATAAGGAGAGCTGGGCTGAAGCGATGGCTGGTGATAGTGGGATGCTTTGTGATAGACCAGAGGGTACTGGTAGATACTGCTTGAATAGCTGACTTTGCTCTGACTCTGAGGTAGCTTTACTGGGCCCCTGGGGTAGGTGTCTGATCCAGAGAGTGGCGGGCTAACAACCAGCTGTGTCCGATCATAATCCACCTGGAACACAAAAGCAGAGAAGTGACTGTGGGAGAACAGAAAGTTTGCTTGCTGCCCATCCACTCCATCTGGCTTCGGCATCCCACATTCTCCTCGACATAACACCACTGCGCTGTATCTGAAAAAGAGATCTTTATACCACTGAGCTGCTGCACTCTCATCAGCCAGGGAAGACCACAAAGTCTTTTGCGCAGCTCGGGTCCATTTCTCTGTTCAGGTACCTCTCTGTGGATACAATAATTTTTGTTTAATGAAATAGGCACTCCAAATAGGCTCCAAAAAGCCTATTTGCAGTGCCCTGCAGGCTCTCTGGGCCATTTACTCCAAGAATTCAGCCCTCTCACTACCAGCAGCCTGTTGGCAAATTTGTGTCTCTCCTTTCAAATACCCGTTCCTGAGGTTTGACTCTTAGCCCTTAAGCCTTTTCTTATGCTTTTCTCCAGCAAGTCAGGGATGACCCAATCTCTTCTTGCAGAGGTGATGGGACCCTAAAAACCCTGTCATCTTCTGCCTTGCCCTGCTAGCGGATGCTGTTTGAATGACAGCATACAAAAGCATCATGAGGAGCCTAATTCAATTTACCATTTCTTAAATAATTTTCCAGAGTGACCCACTATTTAACTGCAATGTCATGAAATTTTTATCTGAAAGACAATCACAGAGGAAATTATCCCAGCAGGAGGCTTTGTTCATTTGCAGGTTCCTTTCTTTCTTTTTATTTTTGGAGCTTTTCTAAGCTTCTCACACTGAAAAAAGATGAATACTTCACAAACACCACAGTTTGCAGCTAACAAAACTGAAACAAACCAAATGCATGTAAGGAAAAAAAAAAAATCACCCAAACCAGAAGTATATTTGTAAAAGAGCATCTCCATATTTATGATACAACATATGTGACTCCTGATGATGTGTGGAGCATCTCGGGTTAGGGGGGTGGTTTGACACAGGCTCATGATGTAGCACAATTACAAATAATTATGGCAATGAGTTCATTTAATCAATCAATTTCAGTGGTGGTGCATGGGGGTGGACGGAGCATCAGACTCTACACTAGCTCACAGTCGCTAGTACTGCTGCTGGCTGCTGGCCAGGAGTCCCTGATCCATGTTAGTTAAATGCACATTAATCTGAATTTGGCAGTGTAATCAAGGACCCAACTGAACTGTGAAATTGAATTCTGCGGTGGAACATCATTTGACCGTTTTATGCTAAGACTGCAAAAAAAAAAAAAGAAACCTCCTCTGCCGCAGCATCAATTTATCAGCGTAGCTGCAGCACCGCGAGGAGGGGTTTCTAGCTGGAGTCGCCTTGGTGCAGGGAGAAAAGCCTCTCAGTGCAGTATTCTACCAGTGCCTGCCTTCCTCATGAGTAAGCCGGGCATGCCCATCTTGTCATTTCATGTGAGGCTCAGCAGGCAAGAGGGAATGCCTCTCCAGAGGGGCTGTTCAGAGATTTCCCTTGGAAATCTGAAGTTGGAGCCTGCTTCTGTTTGAGATGAGCACACTGACAGCTAGCAGGCATATGGCATACCCAGTAAGCATGTCTCCACACTGTCTGGCCACCTCCTTGGATGCTGGCTTTGTTTAAGCAAATATCCATGTGATTACAGCCATAATTTCACTTACTCCATCAGGCAGGAATAGCCACAGAATAGAAGGGGGTCACTGACCCCACAAATTTCAGGAAGGACATTACATTTGCCAAACTAACTGACATGGAAAAGTGCTCAGATGGTTTGGCTGAGGGAAGGGAGCTCGATCTAGCCCCATCCCATATATCTATGTACATAGGGACACATAAATGATTGCTTTGGCTGTAAATACACCATTTTATTTTAATTATTGACACGGGGAAAGTCTTCTGTAGAATTTCAAGCTAAATTCCCACTAATGAATTCCCACAAGTAAGTTCCCACTAATGAATTATTTGAGGCTTCACTGTAGGAAAGAAGAAACCAGTCCTATGCTCATACAAGATGAGAGCAGCTGAAGCTCTGACACGATATCATCCATCACAGCACCGCAGTGCAAGGTGATGCTCTGCTGCTGCTAGGGCAGGGTCACTTCACTGGCTCGCAGCATCCCCACACACACATGTGGCTGCATTGTCAGTCAGTTCTTTCCCTTGTTCAAAGGTGAGGCAGCACCATGGTCAAACTCAATTCAGCTCCTGCTCTGATGGTGGTGATGCCCATTTTGTGCTGCATGCAGAGGAAATGCCTGCTCTGTGGTAAGGGGACTGTCCCTGCAAGGATCTTGGGCACCCTGTCAGCCGAGCAGGTGTCCCCCACACACTGCATGGGGACTGTGGCAGAGATGGCAGCCAACAGACAGATCCTCTGAGGGGAGCAGCAAGCCCTGGCAAGATGGGCCTTTGGTAAATGAAAAAAAGGATTCCATCTGATTAGGTTTTGGTTTGCCGAAGTGAAAGGTGTGGAAGGGATAGTCTAGAAACCACATGAAGACTGTAAAGGGAAAGGTCACTTCTCTGGTGCATCACTGGTGGAAAGCTCTGTACAGCCCTTTTCCACAAACAGAGGTGACAGGGAGCATTTGCTGAAAGCCAGTGGTATGCAAATGACAAAACCATTTAAAAAGCAGAGAGATATTACTGCTCTCTGATTAGTAAAGTTTTGGCTCTGCCCTCACCAGGCTGGAAATGTCCTCCTTGTGCCAAGTACCAGCATAACACATAGCAGGAAACTGCAGTGCTGAGCAGCAGCCAAGTTAGAGACCTCTGCTATGTTACAGCAGAACAAGTAGTGGAGAGCAGAAATCACAGCCCCTTGAACAAAGGACAGAAGATGATCATGGAGAGCTGCTACCAGCAAATTACAGTGGAAGAAGCAAAACTTTAGCCTCCTTTGCATCACAGGCAGCCCTCTTAAAAAGAAAAGACGCAGCAGCATGTCCGAAATGAGGTAGACCTAGCAGAATGTGACAACAGTGAGCAGACTCCACTGAACAGAGTGGGATTTAGTCTCTGTATCATGCGGGTAACAGCAGATACTGTGACCTCATGCAAGTGTCACTTGAGTGAGTCTGAAGCAAAAGGAGAACAGAGGGAGTAACATGGGGGTCGACAGGAGAAAATCAAATCTAAGCCTCTGGTTCTGCGCTCCTCCATGGTCCCACTGCACAGCAGTGCCCAAGCCCAGAGCAGTGGAAGTCTGAAATCACTGATGATGAAACAAAGCAGACATTTGATTTGTCTGACACCTATCACCTGCAAATAATAATGAAGTTTGCTCTTCACATTTACAAGCCAAAAGTAACATCTTTGCTAAAAGTATTTTGAAGCCATACATTTGTGTCTGCAGACTTTTCTACTGCTTACTACCCCCCCCCCC
>VWYK01059538.1:0-10160 GCA_013399775.1 Semnornis frantzii | reverse complement strand
TCCCCCCCCCCCCCCTTTTAATTATACTTTAACGCCAATCTCATTTGTAAAATACCTGATTTAAGATTTGATTCTCATTTAATAAGCCTATTTGGTGAACCATTATCTTACTAATGCTTCCTTGGAAAGAAGACTTCAGCAATCACCCAAGACAAGAAAGTGCTATTCCCTTCCAGGAACTGTGGATAGGTTTGGGAATTGAAATATTGAAGCATTTAACAGTGAATCATCAAGTTTCAAGTCACCATGGCTGTAGGAGTGTTTTTGATGTTTTGATGCTCTGAGAAACAGCTAGAAGGAAGGCTTCCCCACCTCTCCCGCCCCCCGCCCTGGTAATCAGAGTTGTTACTTCATTTTAATGGGGTATTTTCCAAAGTGTCTGAAGTTCGTTGAGTCCTGTAAAACAGGCCTCTGGAAGTAAGGGAGCAGAACTGGAGAGGACACTCCACTAATCAGTCAGGACTGGGTTAGAGATCACTTGTATCAACTTAAAACACACAAATCCATGGGCCCTGATGGGTTCCATCCACGAGTGCTGAGAAAACTGGCTGACATTGTTGCTGAGCCTCTCTCCAACATTTTTGAGAAGTCATGGAAAACAGAAGAGGTGACTGATGAGTGGAAGCAAGCAAATGCCACTTGTTTTCAAAAAAGGCAAGAAGGAAAAGCCAAGCAACTACAGACCAGTCGGTCTCACTTCCATCCCTGGAAAGGTGATGGAGTAGCTCATTCTGGAGGCCATCTCTAACCACATGGAAGAAAAGAGGGTTATCAGGAGTAGCTAACATGGATTTACCAAGGGGAGATCTTTCTTGACTAACCTGATAGCCTTCTATGATACCATGACGGAATGGGTAGACAAAGGAAGAGCTGTGGATATCACATATCTTGTCTTCAGCAAGGTTTTTAATAGTCTCTCACAACATTCTCATAGATAAGCTCAGGAGATGTGGCATAGAAAGCTGGTCTGCAAAGTGGATTGAAAACTGGCTCCACAACAGATTTCAGAGTTGTCATCAGTGGCACNCACCAGTACAGGTTGGGGGCTACCCTGCTGGAAAGCAACTCTGTGCAGAAAGACCTTGGAGTCCTGGTGGACAGCAAATTCTGCATGGGACAACAATGTGCCCTTGTGGCCAAGACAGCTAATGCCATCCTGGGGTGCATCAGAAGTATGGCTGGCAGGTCTACGGAGGTTCTCCCCCTCTACTCTGCCCTGGTGAGATCACACCTGGAATACTGTGTCCAGTTTTGGGCTCCCCAGTTCAAGAGAGACAGGGACCTGCTGGGAAGACTCCAGCAGAGAGCCATGAAGATAAGTGGGGCCCTTAAACATCTCCCCTACATAGACTGAGAAATGTGGGGCCGTTCAGTCCGGAGAAGACTAAGAGGAGATCTGATCAATGTATACAAATATCTGAAGGGTGGGTGTCAAATGGATGGGCCCAATCTCCTCTCAGTAGTCAGCAGCAATAAGACAAGGAGCAATAGCTACAAACTGAAACAAGAGAAAGTTTAACCTCAACACGAGGAGAAACCTCTTTACAGTGAGGGTGACGGAGCACTGGTTGTGGAGTCTCCTTCTCTGGAGACTATGAAAACCCACCTGGATGCGTTCCTGCACGAACTACCCTAGGAGATCCTGCCTTGGCAGAGAGATTGGACTTGATCTCTGGAGGTCCCTTCCAACCTCTAAAGTTCTGTGATTCTGTCTTCTGCCCTTGTTGAGTACTGCAAATCTGGCAGCAGCAGCTCTAAATTATTGGATTTGTCCTTCTCCTTTCTAAATTCTGACAAAATGATTGCTTTCAATGAATGAAATGGCAGATAGCCCACCTCAGGCTTTCTTCAGAAGTTCCAGAATCCATATTGAATGGCACACACTGGTGCACAGTTAACCATGCAGATGCATCCCTCCCATGACATCTCAAGCTTGGGAAAGGCAGGCAAAGAGATCTGGCAACTTTTCTATTCATGCCACGATTTCTCCTCAACCTCCAAAGCTCAGCTCTGTGCTCTAAAGCAAAGTGGAATAAAAATGCGTCGTTCTCCCTCTGCTGTGGGGCACTGATTGTAACTGAACCTGAGGATAAGCAAAGCAGACAGACCTGAGCAAGCAAGACCCAGGCATGCCTCCAGCACATGGCTAACATGGATTTGCAGTACCCTAGGACCTTTTCTGAGTCTGCAGCTGGACAGGACCATATTCTCAGTGCACAGAACCAGTAAGAAAATGCACCATTCAGATCATCATTAACCAGGAGAATGGATGTCATCACCTAACAAGCTACCCACCTCAATATGTTGGGTAGGTCACGGCAACCTGAGACTGTTTCAGCTCTGGAAAAAAGCTGTAATTTGGCACTGATTGCTAGGGAAACTTGGTAATGTTCAATGCAATCTACACAGAAGAAAAAAACATCTCTTGCGGAATATTAGATGTTTAAGCAGGTCATCATCACCACGGTGTGACTAGACCTGTAAGAAAGGTGTTCTCAGAACTGAACAGTTACAGCAAGTAGGATAGGACACCTTGTATAGGTACTATTCTTCCTGTGACTTAGAAGAGCCAGGGCAGGGCACAAACTTGTGCGGTGGAGCTGCTTGTACATACTGTGGCTGAAAAGATGTTTTAAACTATAACTTTTTTTTTTTCCCCCCTTCTTTTAAACTGCATCTAAAGTATCTTGGTTGAAAAAAGCTGCTTTGATTTCATTTCACTACTTATAAAACAATGTGGAGAGGGGTAAACCCCTGCTTCCATCAGTGGCAAAGCATTGATAAACTTGTGATATAAATTTTATGATAAATACAATATAAATATTAAAATACAGAGGTTTCAGCCTTGCACAGTAACAATTCAAATACAAAGGTATCTGATATACAAATCAGACCAGTTTCTCTCCTCCTGTGGAGATCTGCACAGGTGGACGAACTTCTAATGCTGCTTCAACTGGCAAAGAATTTGGGGTTATTAGAAACCCCAGCAAACCCCCTGGAAACTGGGCATCTCCAAATCTGCCTTGCAATGAATGTCTTACACCCACTGGTCCCTGACATCTATTTTCAGATACTCAAGTAAAGCATGTGGGTTTTCATATCTGCCAAGCTCCCACACCGGTTGCATCTCGCATGGTATGCCCAAACATGGCTCTTTGCCCATCTTTTTTTTGCATATGCTTACATTTTTTGCACTCTCTTTCTGGAGAGGTTGATCCCTGCCCTGACAGCATTGTCACTAGGGATATCACATTACCTTGGGGATGCCTGCTGCAGTTTCAGACAAGCGGGGGTAGGTGTAGGAGCTGTAGGAATGTCCTTGCTGGTGTGCTTTAAAAGCGCTTGCTCCATAGGGCATGGCTGGCTCCTGGAGACCAGAGCCTGACCTGGACCTTTGCCTCATTGCTGGTTGAGGGCTTGCTGGGTCCACGTAGGATGACTTTGGTCTCTTGTCATAGTCATCCTTGCCCAGGCCATGTCCCCAGTCACTGTCACTGTACTCCAGCCTCTCCTTGGGGCACTCACTCTGCACTGATGCTTGGGATGGAGTGTAAGGAAAGGGATCTCTATAGTCCAGGGAGGATCCGCTGGGAATGCGCTGATATTCCAGTTTTAGACCACCGTATTCCAGTGGTTTAGGCTTTGTCTCCAGGTGTGCGTAGTATTCTGGGAGGAACCTGGAGAGGTCTGACTGCAGGGGTGCCACTTCTGAATAATAGATGTCCCGGGGAGTCACTTTCATCATGTGCCCATTCTGCTTGGTAGCATAGCTCCCTTGGTAGTACCTGTCTAACTCTTCCCCATAAAGAGTCTTGTCTCGATATTTTTCCACGACATAGTCTGTTGCAGTGTCTGACTCACTGGAGTACTGGGAATAGGTGATGTAACCATTTTCCTCCTGATGCCTTGCCACGTGGTTTGCACTTCCTTGGTGGTGGGTGGGAGGACTTTCCTTCCGCAGGGAATTGGATCGTGTGACTGAGATATTGTCAAACTCTTCCAGTAGGCCGTTGATTGAAGTATCCTTTCGAGGCTTATTTCCTCTAACAATAGTCTGGGAATAAAAAATTAATTTGATTAAATACTGATTTTCATTTAATATCTGACCAAGAAAGCCACTGAAAAGAACAAAGCCTATGATACACCCAAAAATACTTGCAGCAATGTGCTTTGTCCTTCAGTCATGTACCTCAGAATAATCCATTGCTAGAAACAAACAAAAAAGAATACTCACAAAGAAAGAGCGGTTAAAGTCAGTGTACACCATAAAGTAACACTTGGCATGCAACCCTAAGACACGCTTAAAAAGCCCAGTTCAAGAGGTGGGTGCTCAGCAGCCAACAGTAGAACTCATGTAGAACTCATTTATTACTGTTCAGTTTTCTACATCAAGCCAAACTCATAGCCTGAATCCAGTTTACAGAGTATGGGTAAGCTAAACAACAAGCATTCAGTGGTCACTTCCACATGCTGTTTTGACAAACTGCTGGAAGAAAAAGTAGCACATCATAGGATCACAGGATGTCAGGGGTTGGAAGGGACTTAAAGAGATCATAGAGTTCAACCTCCCTGCCAGAGCAGGACCATACAATCTAGCTCAGGAACACGTCCAAATGGGCCTTGAAAGTCTCCAGAGAAGGAGATTCCACAACCTCTCTGGGGAGCCCATTCCAGTGCTGTGTGACCCTTACAGTAAAGTTCTCCCTTGTGTTGAGGTGGCAACCTCCTGTGCTGCAGCATATATCCACTGTTCCTTGTCCTATCACAGGGAGCAAGTGAGAAGAGCCTGTCCCCCCTCTCCTGACCACCAGCCCTCAGATATTTATAAATATTGATTAAATCCCCTCTCAGTCTTCTCCAGACTAAAAAGTCCTACGTCCCTCAGCATAAGGCAGTGCTCCAGTCCCCTAATCATCCTCATAGCTCTCCGTTGGGCTCCAGCAGATCCCTATCCCTCTTAAACCGCGGAGCTCAAAACTGAACACAGTACTCAAGATGGGGTAGAGCCAAGGTGGAGGAGAACATCCCCTGATCTGCTGGATACACTCTTCCTAATGCACCCCAGGATCCTGTTGGCCCTCCTGGCCGCAAGGGCACACTGCTGTCCAATGGATAACTTGTTATACACTAGGACTCCCAGGTCATGGGGCTACTCTCCACCAGATCAGCTCCCAACCTGTACCGGTGCAGTTTATTATTCCTCCCCAGGTGCAGCATAATTTAGAAGGGGCTGGGTTTGGAATTTTTACGAAATGGTATTTTCCAGGTAGCAGAATTACCGTTGAGGTTGCTGCTCAGTTAATTTAGCAAAAGAAGGCACCTCGTGAAGAGAGAAAAATATGTAACTACATCTTCTTCCACTACACAGCATCCTGCAAAATGCTGTGCACGGCAATTGCTGTGGGACATTAACATGTGGATGCTGTGCAGTAGCACCGGTAGTAGCCTTGTTTGTGTCCTAATACTGGAAATTATTCTGTAGATGCCCCAGCTATGGATGACAAGCATGAGGGAGCACTGCAGCCATGAACCTGCTTCTCCCTGACTGTCCACAAACCCCTGCCCATTCCTACTCCTTTCTGTCCAAAACACTGGTGTCCTGGATGGGAAGCAGGGCCTCCTTCAAGAAAGACTATTTTTAGCTAGTACTGTCTGAAGACTGTAACATGTGGCTGCATCCATTTGTCAGCAGCTGACTCCCACTGAGCACTGCTTCACCTTTATAGGCAGCCGGCAAGAATGTGATGTACAGATTAAGCACCAGGCCATAAATCAGCACAACTCCGCTGAAAGCACATCTGCTTTGCTGAATGCTTCAGCTAAGTACCTATGGCTGCACATTACTTACTAAGTTTTTAAGCAGAGTCACTGCAGTCACCCCAGGGAGATGTCCCTCTGCAAGCCATAGACTGCTAATGTTGCACCATGGTATATCAGATGCCAGCCATGGAGTATCTGACACTGACTGTGACATACCAGACGCCAAGCATGGCACAGCAAGGTGCTGACTGTGGCATGACCATCCTGACAACTGGCCCCTCATTCATTGCAACACTTGACAGAGAAGGCTCTGCTCCAGGTTGCTCAATCCCTGCTTGAAAAGCATGCAGGGGCACAAACATTATAACAATATGCTTTCAGTGCAAATAAAATCACCTTTTCACAAAATCAACAGCAATGTACTCCGTTATTCAGGAAAACACAGCTGAGAAAAGCTGGGCTACAAGCAAAGCCATCTTGCCCTTGGGCTGATCCCTGCTCTGATTTATGTCTGTAATTACTTGCCTAGTTTACTATTTTGAAGCTAGTGATACCAAAACAATAGGACAACAAAAACAAGGGACAGCAAATAAATCACTCCCTTCACCTCCCAAGTCATCCAGCAAGAAGAGAGGAATTGGTTTCATTTGGCTGCAGTCTCTTGGCAGGATGACTGGATGATCATTCATATTTAATTATCACATAATAAACCAGCAACATTGGACAATGAGATGCTTATAATTGAAAACAAGATTGAACTACCCAACTGCCACCCCATGTCCCTTGTGAAAAGGCATACCAACAAAAGAAATGCCAATTTAATAGTCTCCATGGGACTGGCCTTCACAAAGACCACCTGCATTATACACCTGCCCAAAAGAACCTCAGAGCCAGAGGAAGTCCCCAGGAGCAGAGCAGTTACAGGGAATAGGAGTTTTCCTTCTGCTCCTCCACGCAGATGCTCTGTGAAAGCAGGAATTTTAAGTACTTCAGAGGAATGATATAGAAGAATACAGCTGAGGGTTTTCATCATAGGGAATTTACTGAGGACCAAACCCTGCAGTTCAGGGATTTTCTCCAGACAGGTGCAGGCTTGGGAGCCATCTCTTTAATTATAAGGATTTAAAAAAATATACTAATAGTAAACTTGTTCTGTAGGAAAGCAATTTAAAAGAAAAAAAAAATCACTTGCCTCTAGAGTATCAGTCTAATGAAGTAGCCTTGGTTAACTCTGGGACTTGAGTGCTGTGCCATCCCAACTGATAAAGCCCTTTTCTTATCGGGAGAACCTCAAACTGACTGGCAAGGCTGAGGGCTGTAAGTCATATTTACTTCAATTTAATTTATTGAGTAAATTTAAAGGGTCAATGAAGAGGATAAAATTTATCTATCTCAGAGGCATTTTTTCTACAGACTAGTAAGTGCTTTGTTATTATTAATTTTAAAATTATTTATTAATAACAACAACAACAACAGTATTTCTATTTGCTTTGGCTTGTTTTTAAATTCAGCACTTCTCTTGTATGGAAGGACATACGTCTTGGTGAGATTCCCCTGTGGCTGTATCAGACAAACTACATGAGCCTGACTTTTTCCAAGAAAGCATCCAGCATTATTCCTATCAAAAGAACAGCAGTGTCCACAGAGCAGATAATTTAGGACACATTTCACCAAGACCCCATGAAATAAGCTATACTGTCAAGTATTTTGCTGTCTGAATAGAACTGGAGATGCACCCTGGACTGCACCAAGAAAAGTGTGGCCAGCACAGCAAGGGAGGTGATTCTCCCTCTTCACTCTGCTCTTGTAAGACACCACCTGGAAGACTGTGTACGGTTCTGGAGCCCCCAACACAAGAAGGACATCAAACTTGCACCACATCCAGAGGAGAGCCACAAAGATGATCAGAGGGCTGTAGCACCTCTGCTATGAGGACAGGCTATGAGAGTTGTGGCTCTTCAGCCTGGGAAAGAGAAGGCTTGTAGTGGCCTTCCAATATCTGAAGGGGGCCTACGGGAGGGCTGGGGAGGGACTATTTACAAGGTACTGTAATGACAGGATGAGGGGGAAATGAGTTTAAACTGAAGAGGGGAGATTTAGACTAGATGTTAGGAAGACGTTCTTTACAATGAGGGTGGTGAGACACTGAACAGGTTGCCCATGGAGGTTGTGGATGCTCCCTCCCTGGAAGTGTTCAAGGTTAGGCTGGATGAGGCCTTGAGCAATCTGTTCTAGTGGGAGGTGTCCCTGCCTATAGCAGGGAGCTGGAGGTCCCTTCCAACCTAAACCGTTCTATGATTCTATGTTCATATACAAATCTGAAATCCAGTGGGTGTCTGCCTGGTGAACAGAACAATTTACTGGGTTTAAAAATCAGACTAATAACCTAAAGGAGGTATCATGCTGTGTAAAGGGTTAACCCTTCCTAGGGGTGGTCTGAACCTGACCTCAGGTGCAATGGTTAGCCCACTCCTGCTTCCAATCTAGACCCCCTATAAAGACAGAGGAACTTGCCGTTTCTTTGTCTCTCTTTGACCTGCCTGCCTGCCAGTAGCACCCTTGTTCCTGCTGCTCCTGCTTCTGCCATGTGGCCACCCTACCACATGGTGGGACAACCACCTCCTGAAGCCGTCAATCTGGTTGTATATATATTCTGTATCTTGTTTCGCTTCCCTGTATCTTTTTGTAAGTCCCCTTAACAATAAATAAAAAGTATTTAAGGTAAAGTTTTTCTTTTAACTTCTGAATTGAAGCAACACTATTCTTGGGTGTGTTACCACTTTTCACTCTCTATATCTAATTTCTTTCTTTCCAAAGTGGGGAGAGGGGAAGACATCCTATTATTGTATTGTTCTGTTAGGCTTTGGGCTCTGGGAAGCTTAAACTAGAACCAATACATTAATTTTGGTGCTCAATGCGTGGGGCTAGATACAGAATAATTATTTTAGACAAGATTTGGAAGTTAAAAATTGATGTCTTAAGAGTTTTAGTAATTCAGTCTTTTGGATGGCTGTTTCAGAGTTGGATATGTAAATTCATAACCTATCAGGTAGTCTGGATAGTAATTGATATGCTACTTGAGTATTTTAAAGGCTTACTTGTGTGATTGTATGTATATTTAGTGGATTCTGTTAGAAATTTTACCAGGTTTGGGAATGCATCTGATACATGGAACCACTCTGAAAACGTGTGCTGGGACATTCAAGGTCCGGATATTTAGGGGGTGGTGGGGGTGGTAAATGGTATTTCCTAGCAGTATTTGCATTATGCTTAAATACGATTCAGGGAGGAATTATTGCTATCCTAGCTTGGACCACCTGGTAGCTCCGTGCAGTCACCATTTGTAGGAATCTCGGGAACGGGGCAGGAGGAGCTGTTTTGCCCCTTAACTGCTGGCTGCCGGTGTGGGTGCGGCGGTGCGCAAACCACCCTTTGTAGCAGAGCTCCAATCCCTCATGACTCCCCCATCACCACCAGCAGCGCGGCCAGCGCCAGCAGCGGTGCAGCTCCCGTCCCAGGCGCGGTTCCGCCCATGTCCGTTCCCCACCAGGTCCTACACCCACAAACCGCTGTCCGTATACAATCAATTTCTCTGGCTCCTGTCACCACTCAGAGAAAGAGGCTACAGAAAACGAACAGACCTCTCCCAGACTCGGATCCAATGGAAGGTAGCTCTACTGGAACCAGCACTCCCCAGCAAAATGCATGACGGAGATGAGTTGGACACTGAGGTAGTCCCGACCACAATGCTTCGAAAGGAAATTAGGCAAACACGGCAGGATTATGCAAAGGCAAACGGCCAGTCTCTATTGGCCTGGCTCTTGAGCTGCTGAGATGCAGGGGCAGAGATAATGGAATTAGACCAGAGAGAAGCTAAACAGTTGGAGTCCTTATCAAGGGATGAGGGTGCTGATAAGGAGCTGGGGAGGCTAGATGGCACACACATTTCGGCCCGACTCCTCACAGATGTATGACACTGGTACCCCTCAAAAGATGACATGACCTTCCATCCTCTTAAGGAGGCAAATATGGAACAGGGGATCATGTACTTAAGGCAAATGGCTGTACAGGAAATAATCTATGGAAATGGTCAACTGCCTCTGGACTCTGACGATGCCTGCAGGAAACCAGCTCTTTAAAGAAACTGACCCAAAGTGCCCCTTCCACGTATGCACACACACTGGGAGGACTGCTTTTGGGCAGAGACCTTAACAATCTTCCAACTCTCCATGAATTCATTAATCATCTGAGGCAGTTTGAAGATAATGTCACTAGAAAAACTCTAATAGCAGCTGTGGAAACCCTGACCATGAATGAGCTTAAGGCCTCTGTCTCTGAACTGAAGAAGGGGGAGGACACTTACTCTTTACCTTCTAAAATGGGTACACATTTCAGCTGTA
>VWYK01059536.1:11722-25476 GCA_013399775.1 Semnornis frantzii | reverse complement strand
ACCTAAACCCATTCTCAGATTCTATAACTAATTTTCCCCTTCTCCATTTTTGTGCTTCCCAAGATAACTTATTTTTGGAAATCCTCTTTTGCTCCATGAATCATTCCTGTGGGTAGGGAAAAAAAAAAACCACCAGAAAAAGACCCTTCTTCTAAAAATAAATTAGAAAGCCTCACCAAAGAAAAAAAAAATTCATGAGTTTATCAATTTTTNAGAAAAAAAAAATTCATGAGCTTATCAACTTCTGAGGGACTGGAAAACCTCTTCAACTTAATTTAGGATTAATTTTGTGGTTTGTTTTTTTTTTCTTCCCTTCTCTCCCCCCTGCAGTATCTCAGCCCTGGTAGGAGCTGTAGGAATTTGTGTCTGGAACACAGCTACTTCCAAATTTATTGTGGGTATGACAATGATTATGTAGCCCATTGAGATGGAGTGGGGTGATTTAGTGCTTTGGAGGCATTTGTCAGGTTTGATGAATGCATCTGGTGATTCAGGGCAATAAAGCTGTGAGCTCTCCAGCTGGTGAGAGATAAAGGATGCTGCCCTGTGCAGGGGGGGCAGGTTATGGCACTGGCTATATAAAGTCACACAAATTTGATTTGTTTCCTCATTTAGTGTTTCAGAGGGAGATGGGAAGGCAAGAGAGGCTTTAAGCTGCCTCTCCAAGGTGGGGCTACAGAGGCTGTGTGGACACTTCAGCAAAACTTAGCAACCAACTAATATCTTCTCTTTCTTGCCCTCCTGGTTTTATTGCTTACATGCACAGAGCATCCACACAGGAGCATCTGAGAGGCCTTGGGAGTGTCTCCAAACAATGGCAGTTCTGGAGGGATTCACACATCTCTGGAGGTGCCCCCCAAGCCCTGTGAAGTACTTGGTTTTCTCCTTTGCATGCTGTGGAGCATCCCAGGGGTTGATGCTGGAGACAGCAGGAAACCTCCCTGAGATGAAGTCCAGAGTGCAGGTAGGGTCTTGGTTCAGGAGCCCACAGAGATGATCAGAGGGTTGGAGAACCTCCCCTATGGGGACAGGCTGAGAGGGTTGGGATTGTTCAGTCTGGAGATGAGAGGGCTCCAGGGAGACCTTAAGTGGCCACCCAGTACCTGAAGGGGGCTGCAGGAGAGCTGGGGAGGGACTTGTGAAGAGGGCTGGGAGTGCCAGGATGAGGGACAGTGGCTTGGAGCTGGGAGAGGGGAGACTGAGAGTGCAGAGGAGGAAGAAATTCTGGGCACTGAGGGGGAGGAGACAGTGGCACAGGCTGCCCAGGGCGGGTGTGGATGTTCCCTGCCTGGAGATGTTCAAGGCCAGGTGGGATGAGGAATTGAAGAGCCTGGGCTGGTGGGAGGTGTCCCTGCCCATGGCAGGGGGTTGGCACTGGATGAACCTGAAGGTCCCTTCCAAGCCAGCCCACTCTGTGAATCTATGAAATGGAGTCAAAGGAGCCAGGAATCTCAGAGAGCATATCCAGAGAGCATGCAAAGATGTAGGCCTGCTCTGGGTTCAAGCTCACAGGCTTGCACAGGTTCTCCTCAGCAGCACTGATTTCAAAGCCTGGCTCCTGCTGCACCGTTTGAAACAACTCCCCTCACTCTCTGGCACAAGGACAGCCCATTTTAAACACAGGATGGCAGAGACAGCACCTGGAAGCCAGTCTGGGTTCTGTGGTGCCCCTGATGGCTCTCAGAGAATGGAGAAGCCTTTATCAAAGGTGGTGAAATGGCACAATGTGGAAGCAATCAGCAGCTCAGAAGTGCCATTACCACTTCTGACCCAGCCATCTCCAGTTCCCTGAAAGCCATCACTGCTGCAATAGTAGCCATAAAAGAAGAGCCTTTCCTGGTGCTTTTCTAGCAGGCACTTGCTCTGCAGTAAGCTGCAGTAATTCAGCAGGAAATATCCCAAGTGTGAGCCTGAGAACAGCAATCTCCACGGACTGAAAAATTACTTCTGCATCTCTTGTGCAGGGGCAATGTGAACAGGGAAGAGGCTGCCCAGGGCTGTGGTTGAGGTCCCATCCCTGGAGGCATTTAAGATCAGGCTCCAGGTGGCCCTGGGCAGCCTGCTCTAGCCAGAGGTGTCCCTGCTGCCTGCAGGGGGTTTAGATACAATGACCCTCGAGGGTCCCTCCCAACCCACTGCAATCTGTGAGCTACAACAGTTCAGCACAGAGCCTGCTTCAGGGCTGTGCTTATAGAGCCAGCAGGCTGAGGGCTGGAGCAACTTGGAATCATAGAATGATTGAGGTTGGAAGGGACCTCAAAGATCTACTTCCAAGATGAGGCTAGCAGGGCCACAGGCTGCAGCCCACCACAAGGGCTCATGTTCTCACTACCATCACCACTTTGTCCAGCTCACTGCCATCTCTTCTGACCCCAAACAAGATGTGTGAGAAGTAAATGAATCCTCTGATCACCATCAGAAGTGGTCATGGCCTTTAGCCTTGATCCCATCACTGCCACAGTGGCTTCAGCAGAGACTCACAGAAGGCATCTGGCTGGCAGGGACCCTCAGAGGGACCTCACTTGGAGGACTGTGTCCAGCTGTGGGACCCCAACACAAGAGGAACACAGAGCTGCTGCAGAAGATCCAGAGGAGGCCACAAAGATGATTGTGGGGCTGGAGCACCTCTCCCAAAAGCTCAGGCTGAGAGAGTTGTGGCTGTTCAGCCTGGAGAAGAGAAGGCTCAGAGCTGCATTTCAGTGTCTGCAGGGCACCCACAGGAGTGCTGGGGAGGAGCTGTGGGGACAGGACAAGAGGCAATGGTTAGGAAGTGGAGCAGGGCAGAGTTAGCTTGGACACCAGGAGGGACTTCCTGACACTGCAACAGGTTGTCCAGGGCTGTGGTTGAGGCCCCATCCCTGCAGATGTTGAGGATCAGACTGGATGTGGCCCTGGGCAGCCTGCTCTAGTTGGAGGGGTCTCTGCTGCCTGCAGGGGGGTGGACAGGATGACCTCTGGGGGTCCCTTCCTAGGTTAGAAGAGAATCACAGAATGGTTTAGGTTGGAAGAGACCTCAAAGCTCAGCCAGTTCCAACCCCCTCCAGAGGCAGGGACACCTCCCACTAGAACAGGTCACTCAGGGCCTCATCCAACCTGGCACTGAACACCTCCAGGGAGGTTGCCCTGGGAAGCTGTGGATGTCCAGGAGATGTCCAAGGCCAGGCTGGATGAAGGCCTTGAGCAAGCTGGGCTGGTGGGAGGTGTCCCTATGGCAGGGGTTGGCACTGGATGAGCTTCAAGATCCCTTCTGACCCAAGCCATTCTCTGAAACCACAGAGACAGGGAAGGAAACTGAGGACACCATTGCCTCAAGAGCAGATGAAGAGCAGAGCTCTGCAAGTAAAAGCAGAGGCACCAGAGCCAGTCCATCCTTCTGAAACACTTCAGCCTCTAATCTTGATGTTACTTAGAGTTTCCATGGAAAAATGGAATTCCATCCCTGCCCAGCACAAGCCAACCCATGTTGTGGTGCTGGTAGCTGAGCTGTAAGTGCATTGGAAGCTCAGCTTTCAGTTAATAAACCCAGCTTTAGGTGTAGCAGAGCATCAATCCGTGCAGCAGCAGGGATGAGGAGCAAATTGATTTTCTCATTTCTCTGTGTTGGCTAAAAATTATTCGATTATGTATTTAGCAGCTAATGGAAACTCATTAGGAGGTTTTCATTTCATGCTTGTTTGCACCTGCAATCCATTTCTTCTTGTCCAAAGGACTGTTTCATTTAGGGTGGGTGCTATAAATTTCCTTGCACATAAACTGATAAGCATCAGCCAAAATTCAGCCAACGTGGCCTGCAATAGCTCAGGGCCATCATTTTTACAACAGCATCATTAAAGCAGCAGCTCTCTGGTGATTCATTGTCCCTTATTACTCTGCATATTGATGTTCTCTTAGTTTTCTCCTTAATTTTGTTATCTTTGCTAGCAAAAGGCCTTTGATTCCTTCCTCTTTGCTCTCCCCTTGCCTTCCTCTGGAGCCCCACAATGTTCTTGACCATCCTTTCTAAACCAAAGATGGGACCTGCCTAATGACTCTGGAGGGTAGGAGTGAGGGAGGGGATTCTGCCCCTTGGCTCTGCTCTCCTCAGACCCCAGCTGCAGTCCTGGGGGCAGTTCTGGAGCCCTCAGCACAGGAAGGACATGGAACTGTTGGAGCCAGGGCAGAGGAGGCCACCAAGATGCTGAGAGGGCTGCAGCAGCTCTGCTGTGAGGACAGGCTGAGAGAGTTGGGGCTCTGCAGCCTGGAGAGGAGAAGGCTTCCAGGAGAGCTTGGAGTGGCCTTGCAGGATCTGAAGGGGGCTGCAGGAAGGCTGGGGAGGGACTATTGAGAAGGTCTGGGAATGGCAGGANTGGAACTGGATGATCCTTGAGGTCCCTTCCAATCTCACCATTCTATGATTCAATCTCCCTTAGACAGATCTGGGGACCCATTGGTTTTGGTGGGTCACAGAATGGCAGGGTTGGAACACTGCCTGCCAGTCCCAGCCCCTGCCAAAGCAGGGCACCCCTAGCAGCTTGCCCAGCAGCACAGTGCCCAGCTGGCCTTGCAAGCTCTCCACACAAGGACACTGCACAGCCTCTCTGGGCAGCCTGCTCCAGGCCTCTAGCACTCTCACACCTCCTCCTGTTCAGATGGAACCTCCTGGGTTCCAGTTTGTGCCCTGGCCCTGGCCACCACTGTTCCCATCCTCTTGACTCCTGTCCTTTGGAGACTGACCAGCTCTGGAGACTTCCCAATGTCCTCCTTTTAGCTCTTTCATCTCCTGTTGCTCTTGCCCATGGGAGACAGGAAACAGCTCAACTGCAGCTAGACCCCACAGGAGCCAAAAAGTGGAGCAGTCATTCTGACTTACCCATCCAGAATTCCTTCCAGCATCTCCACCTTGGTCACAGACCACCCCAGGCTGAAGGTCAGTGGAAGAAAATCTCCTGGTGGTAGAACCTAGAAGAAGTCAGGAGGTTAGAGGTGCAGATGCAGCAGGTGACCATAACTTCCTCACCACAAGCTGCTGGGCATTTTATGTTGCAGTTCTGACTTCAGGCCCTGCCCCTGGCCTGCTTAGAGCAGCAGAATCTGATCATAATAATTATGTCACATTTTATTTTTCCTGCTGCAGAGCAAAAAACTCCTTTGAGCTCAGCCAGAATCATTCCAGATTGATCCAACCAGGAGGACTGAATGCATTAGTGCTGTGCACTAACACAGCTCCTGCAAGGGGAGGCAATACATTTGGGGTACAAATATCTTCTCCAGCAGCTCAGCTCAGGGTCTGCCTGCCCTGCCCACCCAGAGGAAGGGGAGAGCAGGAACAGGTTCTGGAGGTGCTTGTTAAGTGGTGGTGGTCAATACAAATCCATTTTCCAATTAAGCAGAGGACACTGTGTGGATGTGCAGTGCCTGCAAGCCAAACCCAGTTCTGGGGGGAAAAAAAGAGTGGATTCCAGAATCTAAAGTTGAGTTGTTTCTGCTCTGCCTTTTAAATGAGCTTTACCAGCATGCAGCTCCCAGCCTTGTGAACTCTGCAGATTAAATTTCCTTGCAGTAATGACCACTAGGAATTAGTGAAATGTTAATCTGCCCACCTGCTGGCTATGATTATACATGGCTCTAATCAACCTGATTACAAAAGAAAGCAAATTTCTCCTTTTACAGACTTCTGCTGGTGTTGCCTGCTTGGTTTTTTTCTTGAGGAGCTGTAAAATTCCTCAGCCCTTTGTTTTTAGGGCAAAACCAATAATTGAATTGGGATAGCTAAAAGGGGAGCAATGGGGGCTGGCAGCAGTTGCTTGACAGCAGATAAAGTAATTGATGCTCCCAGGATTTATTTCAAGGCACAGAAATGGAATTAGAAGCCCAAGCTTTAGCTGCCTTTGATGAAGTCACTCTGCCTGGCTGCCTTCATTTGCAGCTAAACTGTTCTTAATGAGCATGCTAATAATTGCAGGAGGGCCACGTCGTTAGAGGGACCCAGGAGGCTGAAAGGCACAACTGGGGTCCATTTAAAGCTACAGTCAAGAATGTGACACCCACCTGCTGTCGAGCCTGAAATGTACCAGGGGAAGCTGTGCGAGGATGAGTAGAGGGCTGGAGCTGCTCTGCTGTGGGGAGAGACTGAGGCAGTGGGGGCTGTGCAGTCTGCAGAGGAGAAGGCTCCCAGGGGACCTTAGTGTGGCCTTGNAAAAAAAAAATGTTCCCAAACTCCAACCTAAACCTGCACAATTTCAGGCCTGATCTTGGAAGTCTCCAAGTCTACCACCTCCCTGGACAACCTACTGCAGCATTCCCCCAGTCTGATAGTAAAGAACTTCCTCCTAGTGTCCAAATTAAATCCACCCTGCTCTAGTTTCAGACCAGTGCCCCTTGTCTTAGTGCTGTAAGCCCTTGTAAACATTCCCTCTCCAGCTTTCTTGTTGATGGCCTCCAAATACTGGCAGGCTGCTCTAAGGTGTCCTCTGGGCTGAATATTCCCAACTCTCTCAGCCTGTCCTTGTGGCAGAAGTGCTCCATCCCCCTGCCATCTCCACCCTATCCTCCCCTGGCACAGTGACTGATGGCTGAAGGAAGTGCCTCTGCTCAACAGCCCCAACCCCCAGAGTGCCTGAGCTTCATCTGAGAGCAGCTCAAGTCCTCTCCATGCTTGCACAGCACACGTGGAGCAACCCCTGGCTTGAAACCCATGGTACCAACTCCTCCAGTTTCAGATATTCCTGCTGGTTGTCTGGCAGCAGCCAGGGCCTGAGGAGCACTATTCCACCAGTGAGCTTTAATACAGGCAGAGAAACACGATGCCAATTATGAAGCCAGTGTTTCTCAGCACTCTGTATGGGAGGAGGGGATCTCCATGGTGACAGTGTTAAGGTAGCTGTGTTACCTGCATGATAATTTCCTGCCTTCCATCTGATCTTCCTGGGGTTCTTCACTTTTTATCTTTACCTCTGAAGGTGTGAGGTTCCTAATGGAGAGGAATTGACAAATATCCAAGAGTTCTCCAGAGGAAAAACAAATCTTTTCTCCTCTAGGCTCCTGCAACTTACTTCACCTTGGCAGCTCTGGCAGGGAGGGCTGCTTGTGGCAATAGAAATTTGCCTTCTCCAGCTTTAAATGGGACTAGGAGAAGGGTGAAAACCACCTGGCTAAAGTAGATCTCCAAAAACTGCTTAAAGAAAGGCCTTGGGGGCAAGTTCCCAGCTCCCCCCAGCCCTGTTCTTCCCAGCCCTGCTTCTGCCAGTGCAGGAGGCTCAACCAGGGAGTCCACAGACAACCTCTGATGGGTGTGAGGCACTTTGGGGTTGAGAGGGTACAGCAAAGGGCTACAACAACGATGAAGGGGCTGGAGGAGCATCTCTCTGATGAAGGAAGGCTGAGGAACTTGGGGCTTTTTAGCCTAGAGAAGAGAAGACTGAGGGGGAGCATCCCAGTGCTCAGCAATAGCTGAAGGGTGGGTGCCAAGAGGATGGGGTCAGGCTGGTTCAGGTGGTGCCCAGGGACAAGGGGTAATGGGCACAAACCTGAACATAGCAGTTCCATCTAAACAGGAGGAGCAGCTTCTTTCATTTGAGGGTGATTGTGACAGTTTGGGAGTTCCCTGCCCCCCACACTTTGTAAAATGACCCAGACTAGAACTCAGCCAGCTGGAAGTGAAGGACTGAAGCTCTGTTTACAGCTCAGCACAATGTACAAGCAGAGATAGACACTATGTGCATTGGAGCAGGCTGCCCAAAGAGGTTTTGGAGTCTCCATCTCCAGAGTAATCCAAACTCCACCTGGCTACCATCCTGGGCAACCTGCTCAGGGTGAACCTCCTCTGGCAGGGGATTTGGACTGAATGATCTCCAGCCCCACCATGCTGGGGTTCTGTGTGGTGCAGCAAAGCACTGCTAACAGATGATTTCCAGTTGCCTTTATCACCTGTAAAAGAGCTCTCAAAACAGGCTCTGATCCCCTCCTGAGGGCCAAGGGAGGGCAGCAAGGAGATGCCATGCTGGGCTGGCATCCCCAGCGGGCGGTGGGAGCGAGCTGGCAGGACCACTGCTCACTCCCTCAGATGTTAACAGGACAAAGCTTCATTAAAATTGTTTTCATCCCTTGTGTTTGATGCAGCCAGTAGGAAGGAGGCTGCCCCAGCTGCCTGCTGTTCTTCACAACTGTCACTCCACACAGCTTCGTGGGGAGTGGAGAACAAAAGCCAGGGCTGATTGCTCTGCAATCACCCAATTAACTTCTCCGGTTTGGGTTTTTCATCTGCTCCTGCTTACTGGGGAAACGAATGCACTAGACGCTGAATGCTGATGTCCAGAAGGCTGTGCAGCCACTGTGCCCCCCTCTCCTTGCAGAGCTGGGTTACCTAACACCCTGGGAGGGGAGCTGAGAAAGGGTTCTCCTCACCTCCTTTCAGATACCAGTGCTAAGTTTAGCTCCTGGAGGTTAACAATTTCTGCTTAAACTGGCATAAAGAGGTATGCTTAGAATCTCAGGGGCACACTCTCTGCTCATTTGAAACAAATGAGGATTATATAAGGAGGAACATGAGCTACAAATAGGATTCAAGAAATTAATTGACTCTAAAGCTGCAGCTGAGCAGAGCTGAGCCATCAAAAGTGATGAGTGGCCAAAGTGTGTCTGTTCTTCTTGGGTAGCCCTGAGGGTAGCCAGGACCAGGTCACTGCCCAGGTTGAAGCACTCCTGTGGGCTCTGGCAGCATCTCTGCTGAATTTGGCTCTCAGGGTTCATAGAGTGATTAAGTTTGGAAAAGACCTGTGAGATTATCAAGTCCAACCATCAACCCACCACCACCATATCCACTCCACCCAAAGTGCCACAAGTGTTTCAAATGCCTCCAGGCATGCTGACTACACCTCCCTAGGCAGCAACCTGCACAAATTAACCACCCTGGTACCACTGCCACACTCAGAGACTCCTCAGGAGCTCAGAGCTGTCTTGAAGTTCCCATTTATGTGGTGCTAATGAAGTTCTGCCTCCCAAGAGGACCAAGGGTGCTGCCAGATGAAGCCTGCAGCACCAGGTGGAGGTTGTGCACACTGCAGAGCACTCCCAGACCTCTTCTAATAGAATCAGAGGCAAAGCTTTGAAGCTAGAGCAGGGCAGATTTGGGTTGGACATCAGGAGGAAGTTCTGCACAGTGAGGGTGGTGAAATATTGGAACAGGTTGCCCAGGGATGTGGTGGAGGCATTCAGGATCAGCCTTGGTGCGTTCCTGGGCAGCTCCAGTTGGAGATATCCAACTGCAGGGGAGTTGGACAAGATGCCCCTTGAGGGCCCCTTCCAAGCCAATGCAATCTGTCAATCTGTGAAGAAAACAATCCCACCACATGCCTGAACATTCAAATGGGAAAGAAAAAAACCCAAGGCCACACTTCATGCTTTGGGGGGAATTGTCAGCCCAGCTGTCAGACCTCTGCTTCACACACCCAGGGCTGCCTGTGCCCTGCTCCCATGTTTGCTGGGCCACAAACCACCCCAATACCCTGGCTGTTGACCAGATCAAATATCTTGCTGCTAAATCCAGCTGAGGACATTTCTGGGATTCCTTGCAGCAGCCTGTCTGCTCCCTCCAGCCCAGGAGCAGGGCAGCTATGCAGCCTCTCCTCATTTAGCTAAGTGCTGTTGGTTGCCGCAAGGATCAGTTACAGCTGCCAGGCTTTAATGAGCTCCTGTAAAACCTTTAGCTGAATCTCCCTAAATGCATTTAAAGCACTATATATATATACACACACACACACATACATAAAGCTGCTAAAATAGCTTCCACATGTTCTTGCATTCCAGAGCAACCTGCAGTTATCAGTGTGTAAAGCCTGCCGTGCCCTGTGTCCCACCACAAAGCCCAGCTGCAGTTGGGCTCCTACTATCTTGTTAATAGCAAAAGAAGAGTTACAAAGACTTCTCCTAAGCAGTGACATCTAAAGGAGAAACAGGGAAAAAGGCTCAAGGAAGAGATGAGGCCTTGCTCCTGGGATCTGCAGAGTGGTGGGACCCATGGAATGCACTGCCTTGGAAGGGACCTTTCGAGCTGATCCAGCCCAACCCTGCTGCAGCCAGCAGGGACACTTCCAACTACAGCAGGTTGCTCAGAGCCACAGTAAGCCTCACCTTGAATGTCTCCATGAATAGGGACAGTAACATAGAATCACAGAATGGTAAGGTTGGAAGGGACCTCAAGGATCATCTAGTTCCAACATCTCCCTGGGCAACCTCTTCCAGTGTCCCATCAGCCTCACAGCAAAGGACTTCTTCCCAATGTCCAATCTAAATCTACCCTGCTCTAGTTTCAGACCACTGCCCCTTGAGCAGCTGCCTCCATAGAGTCATAGAGTGGGTTAGCTTGGAAGGGAGCTCAAAGCTCATCCAGTTCCAAGCCCCTGCCATAGGCAGGGACACCTCCCACCAGACCAGGCCTCATCCAACCTAATCATGCAGCTGCTTCCATAGCTCTGAACAGATCTCCCTGGATGGGCTGCCCTCACCTCCCTGGATGGGCTCCCATTGCTTCCCTAGACAGGGACCCATCAGTTCCTTGGATGGGCTCCCATTGCTTCCCTGGCTAAGTTCCCACTGATACCCTGGAGGGTCTCCCATCACCTCCCTGGATGTTCACCCTGAGCATCCCAGCTGAGATGCTCAGAATTTGCTCACAGAGACTCCCTAATCAGCCAGAAATTAAAATAAATGGGAGTAAAACTTCTGCTGCTCTAATCAATAACAGTAATATTGCTGGGAGTGTAAAAGACTGGAAAAGACAAAAGCTCTCTCTCCTTCCTTTCTCTGAAGACTCTATTACCAAGCTAAGCAAAGTTCATTAATAGCTGCTGAAAGGAGCCCTAATTTCTCATCTATGTTTCATGCACCACTGCTGACATTTCAGTCAATGGCAAACTGGGCCAGGACAAAACACAACTTGTGAGTATGCCCTTGGGTAATGAACAGAGCAAAGCACCTGCTGATGAAATAGGGAAGAGTCAGCTTGAGCATTTTTTCCTGCCCCTGGGCACTGTCCTTTGACAATCATCACCCCTGATAGCTCCTGAGGGGGGGGGCTGATGACCCTCCTCTTGTAGTCCAACTGCCAAGCACACCAAACCAAAGCTCAGCTAACAAGGACATGACTCCAGACACAGTAAGGGTGGTCCCTTAAGACATCTTTTACCTATCTGCAGAGAAATCACACCTCCTTGGATGCCAGCAGGACCAAAAAGCAGTGTGAGCAGTGGGGTGCTCAGCAATGAGGCCTGCCTGGCAAGAATTAAGGATAGAATCAGAGAATCATTTTCTTTGGAGGAGACCTTTAAGATCATTAAGTCCAACTGTTAGCCCAGCACTGCCAGGTCACCACTCAGCCATGGCCCTCAGCACCACACCTAAAAGGCTTTCAAATGCGCCCAGGAATGCAGACTCCACCACGTCCCTGGGCAGCCTGTGCCAGGCCTTGACAACCCTTCCAAGGGAGAAATTGTTCCTCAAATCCAACCTAACCCCCCCCTGCTGCAACTCCAGGCCATTTCTTCTTATCACTTATTACCTGGGAGCTTCTCTGCCCTTGTCTGGACCCACTGCAGCCCCCAAAAGACCTTCTTGGAGTGAGAGGCCCAAAACTGAACCCACAAATGGAGGTGTGATCCAAGGGCTGACAGCACAACCATCAGTGTGGTCAGGTCCTGCAGCACTGGCAGGATGCAGCAGAGCCATGCTGCTGAATTACTGCTCACACTGCCCCCTGGTCTGAATGCCCCAAACCCAAGTAACTGAGTGGGAGCTGCCTGGAGCAAGTCCTGCCTGAGCTGAAACTCCTCTCAGAGCTGGTTTTGAGGCCTTCTCCCTACTGCTCTACAGTGCAGAGCATGTGTGAGCAAAGGCTGAGACAAGTGGGTTTAAGGCCCAGGGGAGACCTCAGCACCATGGAGCAGGATGTGAAGGGAGGCTAACAGGAGGGTGGAGACTCCCTTTGTACAAGGAATCCCATGGAAAAGACGAGGGGTGATGGGGAGATTCCAGCTGGACTCCTGAGGGAAATGTTTCCCCATGAGAAGAGTTTGAGATTGGAATCATCTCCCAAGGGAGGTGGTGGAGTCCCTTGGACCTGACAGTTTGAAGGCTCAGCCTGACAGGATGCTGGGCCAGCTCAGTCCAGCTACACCATCACCTAGAAAGGTTACAGTCATAGAACTAGGCAGGGTTGGAGGGGAGCACAAGGAGCATCCAGTTCCAACCCCCCTGCCATGCCCAGGGACACCTCACACTAGATCAGGCTGGCCACAGCCTCATCCAGCCTGGCCTTAAAACACCTCCAGGGATGAGGTTTCCACCACCTCCCAGGGCAACCCCTGCCAGGCACTCACCACCCTCATGCTCAACAACTTCTTCCTAACATCCAGGCTGACTCTCCCCATTTCCAGCTTGGTTCCATTCCCCTCAGTCCTATCCCTGACAGCCTCAAAAGTCCCTCCCCAGCTTTCTTGTAAGTGTCCTTAAGGTAAAGTAAGGCCACAATAAGGTCACCTGGAAGCCTTCTCCTCTCCAGACTGAGTAGTCCCAACTGCCTCAGTCTCTCCTCACAGCAAAGCAGCTCCAGCCCTCTGCTCATCCTCATGGCCCTTCTCTGGACACCTTCCAGCACCTCCATAGCCCTCTTGTAACAGTAGCTCCAGCACTGGATGCAGCACTCCAGGTGCAGCAGAGGGGCAGCATCACTTCCCTCACCCTGCTGCCCACACTGCTCCTGATGCAGCCCAGGGCCTGGTTGGAGTAGGTGAGCCTTGGGGTCCCTTCCAAGCTGGCACTGTGTGACTCTGTGTGCTTTACACTGCTTGGAAGTGTCACTAGAGGCCCACCCAGCCTTTGGGGCTCTCTATTGTTGTTGATACCCACGTCCAGGAGCTGCAGGCATCAGCCTGTCAGTAGAGTGTTCAGCAGAAAGGGGATGGAGGTGTGGTTTGCAGATAATCCCCCACAAAAAAAAATAGCTCAGACTGAAATCCCCCCTCTAGATTGCAGTGTCTGGGAGTCTTCAGACACAGTTTCTATTTCAAGACAATGAAAGCTTCCCCTGTTGCTGCTGTGCCATTAGAAGGTATCACCTGCTCCTCCGTGCCACCCCCACGCACACCCCAGAAGCAACTGAGAACGTGGTTGTTGACAGATTGCTGTGTACAGGGGATAACAGACACCAGCAGCAGCCTGGAGAGGAAAAGGGAGGTGGGAGCTGTGACAAACCAGTGTGGCACCAACTTCTGCTGCTGGGAATCACTCTGTCACTCCTACTTTGTGCAGCTTGGTTCAGAGTTGTCAAAACAGCACTGGCTGAGGTACCTGCCGGAGCGCGACGACTCCAGATCGTCTCTTCCCCCAGAGCACTCCAGACATTCGTGTCTAAAGCCTTCACTCTCCCTGCAAACACAGCCTTGGTGGCAGAGCCTGCAACAGAAATGCAAGAGTCACACAACCACGGCATGGTGGGGCCAAGGGTTAGTGAATTAGAAGGTGTTCAGTGAGAGGTTGGACTCCATGGTCTTAGAGGTCTTTTCCGACTTGCGTAATTCTGTGATCCTGTGAGCTCTGACAGTTGAGCTCAACCCTGCTGCCAAAGCAGGGCACACAGGAATGCAGCCAGATGGGTCTTGAAGCTTTCCAGACTCCACAGCCTCTCTGGGCAGCCTGCTCCAGGTCTCCAGCACCCTCACACCAGTTTTTCCTCACGCTGAGGGTGAAGTTCCTGGGTTCCAGTTTGTATCCACTGCCCCTTG
>VWYK01059532.1:0-15861 GCA_013399775.1 Semnornis frantzii | reverse complement strand
CTGGATGATCTTGGAGGTCTCTTCCAACCTGGTGGATTCTATGATTCTACATAAGACATGAATTTAAATTCAACTCCAGCACTCCAGGTTCAAGAACTTGTCCACCTCTTCTAAAGCCTGCCCAAGCTGTGTGGATACAAAGGTTGCCCACACAGTGCAGGCAAAACCTGGGCTAGTGGAAAGTGTCTCTGCCCATGGCAGGGGGTTGGAACTGGATGATCTTCCAGGTCCCTTCCAACCCAACCCATTCTATGGGCCTGTGAATCTACCTGCACAAGCATCCATCTCTTGCAGATGCCTCCAGCACACCAAGGGGTAGGGTTGAGTTCAGGACACAGCAGGATAAATGATAACACAAACTCCACTACCTTCAAACAGAAGAGGATGAGATGCAGCCCCTGAAGTTCAAAACTGTCATTTCTGAGGTGCCAACCTCTTGTCAGCAGGAGCCCAACTGGGCTAAAGGAGAGTGTCAGTGTTGCAAGAACCATGAGAAAAACAGGGGGGAGCTTTGCCAAACACAGAGCTCTTGATCTGCAGTGCTGGAGAGGGCTGAATTTCACCTTCAGTGAATTACAGCACAGCTGAACTGGGCTTTTCTTTTTCCTCTATATATAATATACAGCCTAATTGCAATCTGAATGCAAGAGAGCCCAGCAGAAACAGAGCAGCCTGGCAGTATCTCTTTGCATTAGCTGCTGGGTTATGAGCAAGGGAGACATTTATTGCCCCATAGATTCCCAAGATAATCACTTAACTGACTCAGCCCATGCACCATGCTTCCTAGATAATGGCCTGCAGCATCACTTACCAGCCTGGCTCTGCCCTGGGAGCAGCCTGGAAACCAGAGGCAGGTGGTACTGGGAGTCCTGCTCAGCACAGGAGGAGCAAAAGCTCCTGAGGAAGAATGTAAAGTTTGCTTTTAGAGGAGACACAATGAGACTGGCAGGGCCAAATTCCTGCTAGACTTTAATGAGGCTTAAGTACTTAAGCAGCTCAGATGATCCCTACTGACAGTGAGCACCCCCTGGGTTCACAGGTACCCAGTGATGAGGCTGCTCTGGCTGAGCAGAGTCTCCTTTCCTTCCCAACCCTACCACTCTGCATGCATCCAAAGAACCTGCTGAGTGCAAAAGGAAGCTCCTCCATCCCCATCGAGACTCCTGTCTGCCCCACTGCTGCCCACCAGGGGAACTATTGCCCCCACTCTAACTTGGTTTCCCATAAAGATCCCAGCCCAGGCTCTGGGAACACAGTTGTACAGCACCTAACTATCTAATGTTGGTGGCTGCTCCTCATTATTGATCTCTAAGGAGATAATTACCTAAATATTTCATTTCAAAAGGAAGAAAAGAGGCCACATTCTTAGATGAATTATTAGACCCTGGATGAAATGGTGTCTCAGGGCCCAGAGAGCAGCACAGGTGCCAGCAGCAAGCAGAAACAAGACAGCCAGCAGTGGACATAGCTCAAGTGACCACACAGGGCTCAAGATGAGCCTGCTGCACCTGGAGTCATTGGCCACAGATAGCACTCAGGCACCACAGCAAAAACTGCTCTCACTTGGAGGATCTCAGCCTGTGCAGAAACAAAAGGAAAAGAGAGAAAAGACAAAACAATTCACCTAACATCACACCAGAGTCAGAGAGAAGAGAGCAGGCAGCTCCCCTCATACTCCAGGCTCCTTTGATCACAGTGAAGGCATCCACCCAAAACATGACACTCAACAGGAGGCAGCTCTTGCATCCTGTGGAAATGGCTGCTGTACAGGATCCTGCCCTCCCTTTCAGCATGAAAGCATTTGGTATTCTCCAGAACACCCTCTAGAAAGCCTGTTCACATGAAGGGGGCCCACAGGAAGGCTGGGGAGGGGCTCTTTAGAAGGGCTTGGGGTGATAGGATGAGAGGAAATGGTTTGGAACTGGAGCAGGAGAGATTTAGGTTGGGTATCAGGAAGAAGCTCTGCACAATGAGAGTGGTGAAATCCTGCAGCAGGTGCCCAGAGCTGTGGTTGAGGCCCCATCCCTGGTGCCAATCAAGATTTGCTGTGCCCCTGGGCAGCCTGCTGCAGTTGGAGGTGTCCCTGCTGCCTGCAGGGGGTTGGCCGAGGTGCCCTTGGAGGGTCCCTTCCAAGCTGCTGCAATCTGTGACTCTTCACTGACTCTGGGAGCCAATGGTCTCACTGATCCAGACTCCAGTCCTCACTCCCTGGGTGAAGGTTGAGGCTTGGGCAACCCTCCCATACTCTGAGCCCCCACCCTGGAGCACAGGTTCAGAGCTGCTGTGTCTTTATTTCCTTTTGGTGTCCAGGAGAGGCAAAGCAGGCAGAGCAGAGGAGCAGCAGATGCCTTTTCTCTCCTGCAGCAGTAACCAGCACTGGCTGCTGCAGGTTCACCTGGCAGCTCTGCTCCTGCCTCCACCTGCCCCCCAGGCCCATTACTGTCCTGGCAAATCTGATGGCTCCTCAATGAGGAAGGCTCTGTTCTGCCACCAGAACTGTTTGTTTTCTCCAGAGGCTGCATGATAAATCACCCTGACACCTGCCAGGCTCCATGAAGCCTCCTCTGCTGTAAGGAGCATTGTGCCAGGTTTTGTCTGCAGCTGCCTGGTACATTCTCAGCATTTAACTCCTATTTGCAGCAGTGACTTGAGCAAGCTGAGATTGATGAGGGTGACAGCACCAACATCCCCTGCAAGCTGAGAAATCCATCCTGACTGGGCTGTTGCAGCTCAGGGGATCACAGGATGCCAGGGGTTGGGAGGGACCCTGAGAGGTCTCTTCCAACCTGGTTGATTCTGTGATTCTATGACTCTAAGAGCCTGCAAGAGTGGACAGGCACTGGCACAGGCTGCTCAGAGGGGTGGTGGAGTCCCCATCCCTGGAGGGGTTCAAGAAACCTGTGGACATGGCACTTGGGACATGGTCAGTGGCCATGGTTGGGCTGGATGACCTCAGAGGCCTCTCCAGCTGAAAGAGTTCTGAGTCTCAACAAAGGTTCTCCAAGGTTTGCATGCTGCAAACACCATGAACTGCAGCCAGGACTGCTTCTACCCTGCAGGTCTTGTTGGATTTCCTTCCTGCAGACTGTAGGAGAGCAAAATAAATTCAAGCTGAACTTAAACCACCCTGAGTGTTCCCCAAGAACACAGAGAGCCTAATCCACATTTCAGAGCCCTGAATGTGCTGAACCAAATGCTCATAATGACCAAGAGGTTGTTGTTTCACAACCTCCTTGCTCACAGGGGACAGGCTCTCAGCAGACTACTTCTAACAAGCACTTGGGCAAAGTTTCAAGTCTGGGACAGGCAGAAGCTGAAAGCATGTCCTGGGATAGCTGTCAGCACCTGGCCAGTCCCACCTGGGAGGGTTAAGAGTAGATATTTTCTCAGTAAATCAGCTCTGAGTTCACACAATCCCTTAATCCCTGGGTGGAAGATCCTCATTATCTGTCCAGTGGAAGGCACATTATTAATGGATTATGTTTCCAGCAGGTAAAGGTCATTTTTAATGCTTCTAATGATTTTTAAAAATGGGTTTTTTTTCCTTTCAGATTTACCATTTTCCAGAAGCTTGGTTGCCTGAAAACTCTACCCAGCAAACATTTGCATTAAAAGGTGGAGACTCAACTTGTTCAGCTCTCCAAGACAGAGCTCAGGAGGGATGGGTGCTGACCTGTCCTTGCCCAGTGGAGAGTCAGAAGCCAGGTTGGGCAGAAAATACAACCCCAAACTTCAAAGAACCTTCAAAAGCTAAACCCTTACCTTTCAAGAGCTACTTTAGACACATCTGCTGCTCTCTGAGCATGGACCAGTTGGCTTTAGGTGGACAAATACCATCTCTGAATTTCACAGGGCATCATCCCTGCTCTAGGGAGCCCTTGGATTGGCCTTGCAGTGTTTGAAGTGGGTTCCAGGTGAGCTGGAGGAGGACTTTACAAAGGCATGGAATGGCAGGCTGAGGGGTGATGGTTTCACACAGTAAGAATCTCCACTAAGATTGAACATCAGGAAGAAACTTAGGTCCAGAGAGGTTCTCCTGCCCCTCTGCTCTGCCCTGCTGAGGCCACATCTGGAGTCCTGTGTCCAGTTCTGGGCCCCCAGCTCAAGAGGGACACAGAACTGCTGGAGAGAGTCCAGGACAGAGCCACAGAGATGCTGAAGGGAATGGAACAGCTCTGGTAGGAGCAGAGCCTGAGGGAGCTGGGGCTGGGAGCTTGGAGGAGCCTGAGAGGTGACCTCAGCAATGGGCATCAATATGTACAGGTGAGTGCCAGGAGGCTGCAGCCAGGCTCTGCTGGGTGAGGCCCAGTGCCAGCCCAAGGGGCACTGGGTGCAAGCTGAGGCAGAGGAAGTTTCATTTAAACCTGAGGAGGAATTTTCTCCCTGTGAGGGTGACAGAGCCTGGCACAGGCTGCCCAGGGGGGCTGTGGAGTCTCCCTCTGGAGATATTCAAACCCCACCTGGATGTGTTCTGTGTGATCTGCTCTGGGTGATGCTGCTCTGGCACGAGTTGGACTGGATGAGCCTTGGAGGTCCCCTCCAGCACCTGGTATTCTGTGACACCCCATGAGGGTGGTGAGCCACTGGAGCAGGTTGTGCAGAGAAGCTGTGGAGGCTCCAAGGCAGGAAGTGTCCAAAGGCAGGGTGGATGGAGCAGGACTAGCAGGAAATGTCCCTGCCCAGGGCAGAGGGGCTGGAACTAGATGAGCTTTAGGGTCCCTTCCAACCCAACCCATTCTATGAACCTTTTGGTTTCCTCTGCATGGATGTGGCTGGGAAGCACAAAGATCTTCCTGCTCAGCCTTGGCATTCAGCTTCAGGCTGCAGGCAGGGAAATCCTCCAACCTGCCCACAAGCAGCTATCCACACAGAGCTTGCTGGCAGGATGGTTTCATTCTGCCCACACAAGAATGACACTGAACAAAGCAGGAATTTCTCTCCAGCTCTTTCCTGTTCTCCCCTTCCAGGAGTGCTGCATGGCACAGCCTCCCACCTGCAAGCCTGGAGAGCAGCAGGACAGGAGGAATGGCAGGAAGCAGTTAGGAGCTGTAAAGCTCTGCTGCTGTTTCTGGACTTGCCACCCAGAGAGATGCCACTGCAGGTCCAGAGCAATCAGTGAAAGCAGCCTGGAGGACCAGAGCTGCAGGAGGCAGTGCCAGAGTGCCTTATGCTAGCTCTGGTCAGACAGTTCCTGGAGACCACACAGCTCTGGCTGCCCACACATCCCTTTACCCTTCACACCTGTGAGCATGAGATGCCCCAAGCCTGATGTAAAGCCCCTGGCAGGCATCAGGTAACTTCTGTGCTGACCTCAGAGCAGTCTGGCACTGCCTTCCCAGCTGCTGCCCCCAGCCAGCAACTGCTCTGGCTCTGAGAATTCCCTCAAGAGCAGAAGAGACAAACAGCAGCTCTTCATCAACAGTGCCTGGGACAAAATGACTCATTACCAAGTGTGCTCCTTTCCAGACTCTCACATCAGCACTGAAGCCCTTTGCTTTGTATGGCATTGGATTGCTCTTTGCTTGCTTCAATGTTACACCTGAAGCCCAGGTACCAGGTAGTCCTGAGTGAAAAGGAGAAAAGAGGAAAATTCAGAGCCTCATGATCAGGCTCTAGGCAGCTCCCCTCAAAGTGCTTTCTCCTCCCAAGTGTCCCCTGCCTTTTCCCTGCATGGTAGCATCTCTGCCTGTCCAATGTGAGCACAGGAACTGCAGCACTGGTGAGGAATCTTTCTGCTCCTTGCTAACACTGAGGAGTCAGACAGGTGCTGGGTGAGCAGCCAGAGTGACCCCAGCTCCCCAGGGCAAGGAAGCACCAAGTGGGAGGACAGTGCAGTGCTGTGGCCACTGAGGTCTGAGCAGAAGGCAAATCCGTGGGGAGAGTGAGATCATTGTCCACTGAGGAGCTGCCACTTTATTTCTGGGTTACTGGACACAGCTGCTACTCCTCTGAGGTTCTTTCCCAGGTGGTGGTGTGGCAGTGCAGCTTCCTAAGCTGCCAAGTGCCTGTGCTTGCATGGAGGTCTCTGCATGCAGCCATATGGATATGCAGGATATCTACAGCCTGGGAAGTGAGGCTGCTCTGACCCCAGCTGAGCTCACAGGACAGAATGTGACTCACAGGATGCTGAGGTGTGCCTGCCAGGCCTGCCTGTGCTGTTCCAGCCCATCAGGCTCAGAATAGGCAGAAAGAAATCCTTTACAGTCAGGGTGGTGAAGCACTGGAACAGGTTGCCCAGGGGGGCTGTGGATGCTCCCTCCCCAGAGGTGTCCGAGGACAGCAAAGAAGTTTTTTTTCTTAGACTTCAGTGAAATCTCCTGTGGTCCAGTTTGTGCCAGTTGCCTCTTGTCCTGTCCCTGGGCACCCCTGAGAAGAGCCCAGCTCCATTCTCTTGCCCCCCACCCTTCAGCTCTTGCTGAGCATTGATCAGATCCCCTCTGGGGTTGCTCTTCTCAACCACCCCAGATCTCTCAGTCCTTCCTCATCAGAGGTGCTCCAGGTCCCTCAGCACCCTTAGTCTCACACCAGTGCAGTGCAGGTTTTAACAGCAGTGTGGCTACCTCAGCAGCTTTCTGGCCTGATTTCTGAATGTGACTCTCAGGACTAGAAGGGACCTCAAAGCCCATCCAGCTCTAACCCCCCTGCCATGGTCAGGGACACCTCACTGTAGATCAGGTTGCTCAGACCTCCATCCAGCCTGGCCTTAAGAACTTGTAGGGATGAGGCTTCCCCCACCTCCCTGGGCAACCTCTTCCAGTCTCTCACCACCCTCATGCTGAACAACTTTCTCCTACCATCCAGTCTGGATCTGCCCACTTGTAGGTTTGATTCACTGCACATGGCTGTGCACAGCAGGGCCTGAGTCCTTGTGCTGTGAGGGTCTCCTGTTGGAGGTGATGCTCACAGTGACAGCTGTCATGTGCTAGCTGCCTACACCTGTGTGAGCAGAGCAGCCCTCAGGTGCTGCCAAGCTCTGAGAGCAAGGCCTGTGTGCTCTGTGGTGTGCAGATGCATGCCTGCACCCACGTCTGCTTGCCAGGGCTGAGCTGCAGAGAGATCCCAGGCAGCACAGACAACTTGGAGCATCATCTGCTGAGGAGCCCCAAGCAGCCTGCCTGTGTTTTGGAGTGAAAATCCTCCAACTGCTCTCCTATCACCCTGCAACACATCCCAAGAAGCTGCTCTCCTGCAGACTAAGGCTTGTCTGAAGCATCCCAGCTCAGGGCTGTGTCAGTGCTGAGGTCAGATGCCACATTGCTGAGGCCACTGTGTGCCCTGGGCCAGGTGCTGATGTCAGCTCCTCTGGCACACTTCCACTCCTTTCCAATGGATTGTTCTGGTGTTGGCTTCTGCCCAAAGGCTTTTCTGCCTCTGGTCAGGTAACACAAGTTGGCTCTCTAAGACAGACAAGACCTTGCAGAGTAGTGAAGGGAGGGCTGCAGTCTGCACAGGTCCTGGAGACCCAAATTGTGCAGAAGACAGTTCCAGGCAGAGCCCCAAGCTCACACCCAGACACACTCAGGTGATAAGAGGAACAAACCATTGCTCAGCTGCAGGATTTCCTCATCCTCCAGAAAAGAAGCTCCCTGATTTAGTGGTCTTCAAGGAAAGAAAAAGTAACCTTGGAGTGGCAGGGAACAAATTAGAGTCCCAGCATCCAGAGTTTGAGCAGAGGATCATTAGTCATTGTTATTCCCTCTGATTTTCCCCAAGCTATTTTGTTTGTATATATCAAAACATGACTGATTACACTCTGGGGGAAAAAAAAAGGCAAAGATTCTGTTCAACTTCCCCAACACCAATTACAATTAATAGCCAAAGCTTTACTTTAAGGCAGTTGTTTTCTAAAGATATTCTTTTTTTCCTCCTCCAAGTATTATTCAAATGGCTCACAATAAAAAAGTATCTGACCCTGCAGGGATGTTGTCAGCCCTTGGCTCCTGTGGATGGCAGGCAGGAATCCAAAGTACTCAGTACCTTGCAGAATGAGGCCCCAAACCCATCTGTTGGCTTGGTCAGGCACTGTGGTGATTTCCCTTCTGCTGCTGGATTGAGCCTCTCAGTCCCAGGCCTGCAGCACCACAGGGAACTGTGCTCCACAAGAGCCCTTGCAAGCTTTCACCAGTCTAGGTGATGCCAGCACTGCAGGATCAGAAAGGCTGGGAAGGAAGCACCTCTCAGATCATCATCCAACCTTCTACCCAACTCCTCCAAGACCACTAAGCCATGTCCTGAAGTGTCACATCTCATTTCTGATGACTCCACCTCCTCCCTGGGCAGCCTGTTCCAAGCCCTGATCGCTCTTGCAGCAAAGAAATTATTTCTGATATCCAACCTGAACCTTCCCTGGTACAGCCTAAGGTTTAATAAGACACTTGGACTTATTAAACCTCATGCAGTTGACCTTAGCCCACTGGTTCAACCTCTCCACATCACTTTGCTGAGCCTTCTTAGCCTCAAACAGATCAAGACTCCCACTCAATTACATGTCACCTGCAGGCTTACTGAGGGTGCACTCAAGCCCCTCACCTGAGTCATGCTTAAAGATGTCAATCAGCACATCCCAAGGATGCTGCATTTCAGCTGAGCTCTATTTACATCCATGCTGCTCTGAAGTGAGAGATTAAACTTGCCATAGAATTGTCAGGGTTGGAAGGGACCTCAAGGATCACCCAGTCCCAACGCCCTGCCATGAGCAGGGACACACACTCACAGCCACATGCAGGTTGGCAAAGCCCCTCAGGATCACCAAGGCCAACCTAGAACCCTACTCTACAAGATTCACCTTAAACCATAGCCCTGAGCACCACATCCACGGACACCTCACACCAACTCAGGCTGCCCACAGCCTCATCCAGCCTGGCCTCAAAGACCTCCAGGGATGAGGCTTCCACCACCTCTCTGGGCAACCCCTGCCAGGCTCTCACCACTCTCATGCTCAACAACTTCTTCCTAACCTGCAGTCTGAATCTACTCACTTCTAGTTTTGCTTCATGGTGGGGAGGGATTGCTCAAGGCCCTGTGCAAGCTGGTGCTGAACACTTCCAGGCAGGGACCATCCACAGCTTCCCTGGGCAGCCTGTACAGTGCCTCAGCACTCTCACTGGTGTGGTGTTGTCCAGCCAGAAGCTCAGCCAAGAATGCAGGAGGAAGCAGCCCCCAGCAATGCTGTCTGGAACCATTATCTGCTGCTAATGGATGTGGCAGGGTGGTAGGTTCCTCAGTCAGGTCCTAAAGGACATTTGTGAATAACCTGTGGTGGCTTCACTCTGGTCTAGCCAGGATGCTCAGGGCATTATGCATAGCAATTATTAAGCAGTTTGCTGTAATCATTTAAGTTCTAATGGTAAATAAACAGGAGCAATGTTACAGACCAGATCAGGGAGTCACAGCTCTCTGCCCCAAACTGCAGATTTCAGCCCTGTGACTTTATTTACCATGTCAACTGCCTGCCCAACACAAAGGAAAGCCTCTCATTTCTGTGGGGACCTTCTCTGTCCTGAACCCATTTCTGCAGCCAGACAGCAGGAGTCAAAAATCATCACATTTCCTGGCAATAGAAACCTTACATAACTCCTTTGTTTATCCCCAGCTCATCTGGCAACCAACCATGGCTTTGTAGATGCCAGGCAATGAGGCTGGAGGGAGAGAGAGAGGTCCCTGCCTATGGGACCCAAATCACCACCCTGGATGGTGAAAACTCTCCTGAAAACCACCTTAAACCTTCCCTTAAAGACAGGTGGACATCCTCCTGCTTCAGAGAGAGGCAGGAGTCAGACAGGTGGGCACTGTTGGGCAGCAACACCCTTCTGTGACACACAAATAAAGGTGGCAAGAAGAGCTCTCCCAGCAGCCCTTCCCTCACCCCATCCATGCCATATGTAGAGAAATAAAGCAGGATGCATCTCCACTCATGCAGGCAGAGTGCACAGCCATGCTTCTCCCTTCAGTTTGCAGAGCAGCCTTGAGGAGCCTGCTCTAAGGCCAGGCCAACAAACAGCTCCTGTCTGCATGGTGCAGAGCCAAGGAGCCAGCCCCAGACCCTATCTAGAGCAAGTGCTGCCAAACATCACTCACAGCCTATCAGTTCCTGCAGCCAAGATGTGCTGGCTGGGTCCACCATGTCACAACCAGGCCCATCTGAGTTGGTCTGAATAAGGCTCTTGATGGACAAGAGCAGGAGAAAGGAAAGGAGAAGCTGCCCCACAGCTTGGCCAGAAACACCAAGGGATCTGCAGCTTATTATGCAAAACAGGCAGAGGAAAAATTAAGTCAAAAGGGGAAGAAAATTGTTGCTGGTGCCAGCATCACTCAATAAAAGCTTCTTCCTTCCCTGCAGCAGTTGTTCTGTTGTTGAGCTGTGTTTTGCCTCTTCCTTTAGCCCTCCCCACTGCAGTTTGCTCTGGATAAACACTCGGAGAAGAAAGTTCAGCCAAGGAACCTTCAGCTCAGGCCAGCACCTCCCAGTGTCCCATTCACACAGCTCATTGCTCCCTGGGGCAGGACCACCTAAGGAGAGTGAATCTTTGCTCTGCTCTGTGCTGGACAAAACTCTCCTTCCCCAGGCTTTTGTCCCCGCTGGTTTTCAGGGGGAGAGACTCTGCAGGACTGGGGAGTTCTGTTGTGCTGTTGATGTCCAAAGGACAATGAGCACAGGAAACTGGAGGGGAATGCCCTTTGCTGCTGGGCAGTATTTAACCAGGCAGCCAAGGGCCCAAGTTGTCTTCTCAGAGTTGGGTCTGATCTACTCAGGGTACTCTTTCAGGGGTTCATAGAGAAGGAATCACCTCCCCCTGCTCCTCAGCAGCAGCTTTCCCTGGTCTCTTAAACACTCTCCTGGTTTTTTGCTTGGCACAGACTCAAACCAGAGCAATTTTGAGCAGAAGCTCCAATGAGTATTGGTTGTCATAGAGCCACAGAAAGTGGAAAAAGACCTCTAAAGATCACGGTGTCCCCAGCAAAAGGAGGACACTGAACTGCTGGAGCAGGTCCAGAGGAAGCCATGAAGATGATGAGAGGGCTGGAGCACCACCCCCTGATGGGCCAGCCCCAGACACTTGGGGCTGTTCAGCCTGGAGGAGAGAAGGCTCTGGTGGAGTCACCTCAAAGCAGCCTGCCAGTACTTGCAAGAGGTCAACATGAAAACTGGGAGAGGACTTTTGACAAAGGCTTGCAGTGACAGGATGAGAGGGAATGGACTGGAGCTTGAGGAGGGCAGACTGAGACTGGAGATTAGGAAGAAATTCTTGACAGTGAGGGTGAGACACTGGCACAGGCTGCCCAGGGAGGCTGTGGATCACAGACAGTGAGGGTGAGACACTGGCACAGGCTGCCCAGGGAGGCTGTGGATGTTCAAGGCCAGGCTGGATGAAGCCTTGAGCAGCCTGGGCTGGTGGGGGCTGTCCTTGCCCATGGCAGGGGAAGTGGAACTGGATGATGTTGGAGGTCCCTCCCAACCCAAGCCACTCTATGACTCCTCAAGCCCAACCAGCTCCCTGGCTGTGTCATTAATGACATCAGTTAGTTCTCTGGGTCAGAAGCCCCCACCCAGCCCAGGAACACTCCTCCTCATTGCCCAGCACTAACACTTCCCAGTCTCAGGAATTTATGCAACAGCCCAGTATGGTTGGGGTTTGTTTGCTGCTTGCTGCTCCTCTCTTCTTTATGGTCACCTCCATCCCATTTCTCTGCCAGCTGTGCTCCTCTCCCTGGGTGAAAAAGTGGAGCAGGAGCTTGCTGTTCATGAGACTGTTGTGATTCCCCATTAGATAGCTCTGAATGTGACTTCCATCCTCACACACTTAACACCCACCATAAGTAAAGCTTAATGACTTGCTGCATTAATAAACTTCCCAGGCTGCTGCGTGTCAAGTTTGCAGCATAATGCATGGATTGGCATGGGAGGTAGAATCCTGGCACAGCATGTGATTAACAACTGTTATCACTGCTATGAAAACAGCAGCTCTGGTGAGTAATTATGGAGCTAATCGAGACCCTGGGTGTCTCAGCAGGGACACAGAAAGTGCTGCACTGGCACTCTGCAAGCACAAACCTATCACAAAGCAGCACATGGCAGCAGCCCCAAGCCCAGCAGGCAGCACACGAGGCAGGGCTGACACTTGGCTATGCCCAGACCACCAGCAGAGACCCACATCACCACCACTGACCCTCTAATGCCTCTTGATGTAGCTAAGGTTCAGCTAACTCTGGTGGTTAGGGCTGTACCCAGAGAGAGCTCAGTCACCTCGGGTCTGGAATCCAATTCTCAGCCTAAAGCTCATTGACAGAATTGCTTTGGTTGGAAAAAGCTCTCTGAGATCATCAAATTCAACCATCAGCCCAACACCACCGTGCCCACCAAGCTATGCCCTGGAGTGCCATGGCCACAGGTTTCTTGAACACCCTCTCCAGGGATGGGGACTCCACCACCACCTCCCTGGGCAGCCTGTGCCAATCCCTGACTGCTCTTGCAGCAAAGAAATTCTTCCTCATCTCCAACCTAACCCTCCCCCGGCACAATTTCAGGTCATTTCCTCTCCTCCTGTCACCTGAATGCAGGGAGAAGAGGCCAACCCCCACCTCACTCCAACCTCCTTGCAGGCAGTTGCAGACAGCAATGAGGTCTCCCTTCAGCCTCCTCTTACCCAGCTCCCTCAGCTGTTTCCAACAAGATTTGGTCTCCACCTTCACCTTTTTTTTTGTCTTAGTGGTGCTTGGGAGGACCTGGTTGGTCCTCCACAGCCCCAGCCCTTGCTTTCTCCACCCCCCACAGTCTGATTCCATCCTTTCACCTCCTGCTTGCAGCTGATATTCCAAACCCTTCTGTCCCAGCCACTTTCAATGCAGTGATGTAGCTCCAGTTAAGGTCTGGCCCCAAGACTCAGCCCAGCACCAACGACAGAACTCTTCCTGGGGTTAGCTTTGAGTGCTGAGCTCCTGACCCAGGTTCCCTGAGCACTGCAGATCAGGAAGGAGCATCCCTGGATGTTCAGGACTCATTTTTAGGGCTGCACAGTAAAGCTTTCCAGACCCTGCCCTATGATTTAATCAACTGAAAACTGTTGACAGGTTGAAGCACAGAGAGGGAAGCAGAGCGAGATATGTACCAAAAGGCACATGGCAGAAGAGAGTCTCTGTGCTGGGGGGAGAACCATCAAATACAAATATCAATAATTGCCAAGTCAGCCTGACCCTTCCTCTGAATGAGAATGTTCAGTGGCTTTAATGTCCCTTCAGCATGGCTGTGGAGCATCTCTGCCACCCATTCAACGTTCAGCAGCTCAAAGTCTTGTTTTCCTTTTGTGTCTAAGCCCTAAGAGAGCAGCACAGAAGGGGCCACACTCCATGCCCTGACCACAATACATAATTTATCAAAAATGACTCTTTCTTTGTCCCCAGACCTGCTTGGAAAGGTGCCTGTAGCATGTCACAGTGAGCACAAAAAGAGAACATTCTCAGCAACAGCACTGACAAGATCCACACTGAGATGCAAAAATCAAAGCTGAAATCACACTGGAACCACAGAGTGTCAGGGGCTGGAAGGGACCTCCAGAGCTCAGCCAGGCCAAGCCCTGCCAGAGCAGGGTCACCCAGAGCAGATCACACAGAACACATCCAGGTGGGGTTTGCATCTCTCCAGAGAGGGAGACTCCACAGCCCCCCTGGGCAGCCTGTGCCAGGCTCTGTCAGCCTCACAGGGAGAAAATTCCTCCTCATGTTGACATGAAACTTTCATTTACAGATTGAGAGAACCAGAGAGAATGGTTTGGGCTGGGAGGGCCATTAAAGATCATCCAGTTCCAAGCCCCTGCCATGGGTAGGGACATCTCCCAGGCTGCTCACCCAACACCTTGAACAGCTCCAGGGAGGGGACATCTATGACCTCCCTGGGCAACCTGTGGCAGCCTCCCCACCCTCACTGCCACGAATTTCATCCTCATCTCCATCCTGCATCTCCCAGCTTCAATCCATTCCCTCTCTTTGCTGGCAGTGGGGATGGAGCTTTGGTTGCTTCGCTCTTGCTTTGGATTAGCTGTGCCTGGGGTCAGGTTCATTTAGCTCCTTGTTTTCTGCTGCAAGTCAGCCTCCAACAGCTACTTTGATTATTGTTTGTTTGGGAGGGGAGGGGGGAAGCTGGGTGATTGCATTTGCATTTCTTGCACTGCAAGGAAGTGTTCTCATTGCAAAGACAAAACCCTCAATCTGCATCTCCTGGATTCCTACCAGCAGAACAAAGATCAGATCCTAGCCAGACTTTTCAAAGGTAATAAAGATGCCTGCCAAACATCTTGAGATCAGACCCTGCCATTCCCTGCAACACCCACAGCTAAATATATTCTAGTAGCAAATGTCTTTTTTTTTTCCCCTGTAAGGCTGAAGGAAAAAATCTTCAATCTTGTGCTGTTGTGAAAATCAGAATGTCCAAAGAGAGGTGTCCCAGAATCCAGACTCTCACTCCCTTCTAAATGTTAATAGGAAAATTTTCCTGGCCCCAATCTCTGCCTGCCATGATTAATAGGTTCACAGAGTGGGTTGGGTCTGAAGGGACCTTAGAGACCATCCAGTTCCAACCACCCCTGCCATGAGCAGGGACACCTCCCTCTGGCCCAGGAACCACAGAACCATTGAGGCTGTGTGTGTGCCTCTGCAATCACCAGTCCAGCCTGTGCTCTAGCACCACCACACCAGCCAAACCATGCCACCAGTGCCACATCCAACCTGTCCTTAAAGGCTTGCAGGGATGGTGGCTCCACCACCTCCCTGGCAGCCTGCTCCCACACCTGCCCACTCTGGCCAGGGAGGAAATTCTTCCTGATACTCAACCTATCCCTCCCCTGGCACAATTCCAGGCCACATGAACCATGTTCAGCATCTCTACCACCACCACACATCTGCTTTCCTTCAAGCAGCCACTTCACCACCCAGCCCCAGAGCTGCTGCAAGTGCTCTGGTGGCACTGCTGGGCTGGTGACACCCAAATGGGCAATTTCAACCTCCTGCCTTTGCTGTGCAAGGGCCAGCACAGCTCCTGAGCTTGGCATGAGAGCCTGGCATGCTGCTCTCTGCTCCTGCAACCCTGCTACAAAACCATCCCCAGCTTTACATCTGTGTCAAGCAGGCTGCTGAACTTTAGAGGTGAGAGCACAAAAGCAACTCAAGGAGAGCAAATAATTTTGTCACCTGTTTTGTGGGGAGCAGATTTCCCCCCACCCACACCCACTCTGCCCACTCAAATATCTGCTCAATTTCTACAGAGTGCAAAATATTTTTGTTGCTTCTGGCAAGCTTTGGACAAAACCCACCAACATCTCTCCCTCCTCAAAAGCAATTCCCCCTCCTTTCTATTTTTTCCCCTCCTCTCTCCTTTCATAGCCCTGCTGAGGGAAAGGCACATTATCAGTAACAGGGATTGCACACGATGCAATCTGATTGATAGGCTGTAATAAATGATATTATAATTCAGCCAGTGGCTCTGATAAGGTAATCTGATCTATCAGGAGTGCAAGGAAGGAGGAGGAAATAGCTGCAGAAAGTGATTGTAGCTTTTGGCTATATTGCTGTTTGCTTCCACACACCCAGCACAGAGATTGTGGCAGGGAGCTGAGGTACAAAGCTGCTTGCACTCAGAGGATAAACACATCAATCACCTATTTTGAGGAAGCTAAAATAGTGTTTTTAATAGGTTCCATCACCATAGATACATCAAAAAGGAGATGTGGACAAGCTGGAAAGTGTCTGGAGAAGGGCCATGGGAACCATCAGCAAACTGAGAGCTCTGTGTATGAGGAAAGGGTGAGCAAGCTCAAGGTTCAGCCTTGAGGAGAGAAGGAAGCCTTGGGGGAGACCTTATCACCATGGAGC
>VWYK01059530.1:10941-22896 GCA_013399775.1 Semnornis frantzii | reverse complement strand
TTTTTTTTCTTTCAGAGCACTATAATTTTACTTAAATGATAGGTGTTCTTTCTAAACAGAATGGCATTTCAAAAAGACATCCAATCCTGTATTTCAGATGCAGCAGTCATCTCTAAAACAGGGTCTTTAAGAAAATTTCAAACTAGCAGGAAGCAAATTAGTGGGGAAAAAAAAAATTATGAACTCTATTTTGAATAAAAATACAATCATGAGGAAACAAGTGCACCTCTCCCTAACCCCCCCACATCCCCCCCTCCTTTCTCCAAAGTTGGTGCTTGCATGAAGCTGTAAGAAACCACCAAACCACAAAGCCCCACGCCTGCCAACCACAATGACTAAGGAACTCACCATGCATCAGGGTCATTTTACACCAATGCCTTCCCTTGAGATTTGGAAATAAATAAAAATACATATAGCAAAATGACCACTGAAGTTAAGTAAAATTTTAAGATCTAGATCTTTTAATGATGAGGAGAGAGGTTTCCTTCTATGGACACTCAAATTCCATTTGGATGCATTCCTGTGTGGTCTGCCCTAGGTGAATCTGGTTAGCTAGAGGGGTTGGACTCAATGGTCTCTGGACGTCCCTTTCCCTAACATTCTGTGATTCTATTTTTTATGGAAAAAAAGGTTAGTTTATGTCTTTATACTAGCATACAATACATCTCTGATGGAGGGGGTCCAGAGAAGGGCCATGAAAATGGTCAGGAGGCTGGAATACCTCTGCTACAAAGACAGGTTGATGGAGCTGGGCTTGTTTAGCCTGGAAAACAGGAGGGTCCAGAGAGACCTAATAATAACCTTCCAGTACCTGAAGGGGGTCTACAAGAAGGCTGGAGGGAGACTGTTTACAAAGGCCTGTAATGATAGCATGACAGAAGAGTAGATATAGATTGGATGTTAGGAACAAGTTCTTCACCATGAGGGTGATGGAACACTGGAACAGGTTGCCCAGGGAGGTAGTTGAGGCCCCATCGCTGGAGATATCCATGGTGAGGCTTGACAGGGCTCTGGGCAACCTGCTCTAGCTGAGGATGCCCCTGCTGACTGCAAAGGGGGTTGGATTAGATGGCCTTTGGACATCTCTTGCAACCCAGACCATTCTCTGATTCTTTACAGTGACTTGAGTAGATGATCAGGTGAGAGGACTTTTTTTTTTGCCCCTATGACAGAAATAGCAAGGTTGCCGCACAAGATTATTTATATTAATTGATTCCAATTGTTTTACTTTCTCAACTATGATTAGAGGAAGAATAATAAGGAGGAAACATGGACAATTAATTTACATACCAAGAAAAGGAAGTTTGGCCAATGCCAGTAAACGAGTGAGACCAGAGGAGAGCAAGGCACAAAATTCCTTGAACATTGATTCCAGAATTAAAATGAAAGAGGATCTGAGTCTCTTATACCAAAGAACTACTTCAATCTCTCCTCCCCATAAATAAGGGCAGAAAGTAGCATTTCAGATTCTGTCTTCCAACTAGGATACTTCAGGAGGCTTGAGAGAGAAAAAGAGCATGTACTTCACATGTACTCCAGCGAAGGGCAACAAGGCTGCTGAGGGGGCTGGAGCACAGCCCTATGATGAGAGGCTGAGGGAGCTGGGGTTGTTCAGCCTGGAGAAGAGGAGGCTCAGGAGAAACCTTATTGCACTCTACAACTACCTGAAGGAAGGTTGTAGTCAGGTGGGGGTTGGTCTCTTCTCCCAGGCAACCAGTGACAGAATAAGAGCACACAGTCTCAAGCTGCACCAGAGCAGGTTTAGGCTGGATGTTAGGAAGAAGTTCTTCACAGCAAGAGAGATTTGCATTGGAATGGGCTGCCTGGGGAGGCGGTGAAGTCACCATCCCTGGAGGTGTTTAAAAGGAGGCTGGATGAGGCACTTAGTGCCATGGTTTAGTTAATTAGGAGGTGTTAGGTGATAGGTTGGACTTGATGATTTTGAAGGTCTTTTCCAGCCTGGTTAATTCTGTGACTCTGTGATTCTGTTATAGTCACAATTACAGTATACTTCTGACAGCAATTAAAATTCAAACACTTCTTAAGTTGTTTTTTTATTTAGCTGTTTCTCATATATCATGCTTACTCTTTAAATATCAGTGATTTCTCTTATATGTACCAGTTAATACGTCCCTCGAGCACTGAGACAAAAAAAAATTGTGTCAATAAATATTCAAATTGACCATTTTGAAAAAGACACAACTAGTATGATGAAGAAAATGGGCATCTTACAGGATTGCCACTAAATTTTCTTTGGTTAATCTGTCTCAATGAACCTGAAAGAGAAAATAGTAGCAGTTTACACATACATCGAGATCTGGAACAGAAGGAAAACGAAAAGGAAAAACCAAGATTCGGCGTAAGAGATGTATCAGGTGACTAGGCAGAGAGTCACTCTGCACATTTAAGGAGGATTTCTTAGCTTCAAAGAAATTTATCTTATGGATAGTTTTTCCAACAAAAGCCCCAGGGGTAGAAAGACCTATTTTAAAAGTCAAGTTGGGCACTGTCATAACACAAGTTAAATGATATGACTGTCTGCAACAGCAGACAATAACTCAAAAGGACCTTTTTTTCCAGTCTTAGAATCCTATTTGAATGTAAAGGAAAAACCATGCTTATGTTGCTACTAATCTTACCAAAATACTAAATTATTACTAATCTGCTAATCAGATTTATCCTCTTAGAAGTAGGCATAATTAACAAGCTGCTGAGGCAATTCAAAATCTTCTGAACTTTGACAATATTAAAGCTGAATTGTGCTGAAACCTCTCACAGACCAATTTTCAGTGTTTTATACTAGCTTGTGGTAAAGAAAGAATACAGAAAGTACAGAAACTATTACCTTTTACTAATGTGCAAATGCTTTTAACACACACACAAAAAATAATGCAAGTTTTCCTCCAGAAAGTTCTTAAAGATTAACAAAGACATGAACCCAATCTCATTAATCCTATTTTCATCGCCCCAGAATTTTTTTCCTATTGACCTGAAGATCTTTTGGTAACCTTTTCCTATAAAATAAACCCACCTGTATTATGGTCATGTCATGTCTCTCTTTTATTCTAGCACATTATAAAAATTTAGGTTATATATTTTTATAGCAAGCTAATTCTGTTAATGGTAAATGAGGTTTTCCATACACAGAGTATTTATTTCTGAGGTGCTGTCTCACACGTACACTGGAATAACAATCCAGACTGACCTATCAATGCTGGCAAACAAACTGGTAGTTAAAAGAAAGGGGAGAATTAAAAATATATCAATGTGTGCTGGTTTGAGGCTAATTGAATATTTTAAGGAGAGAAATTAGGTGACTGGTTGTGAAAAGAAAATAATGACAATGGTTATATCATTCACTGGTTTGCTGAGAGGGATAAGAAGTCAAAACATAAACAATAATCTCTCACTTTGTTCTGGGACTTTGCCCTGTTTGTTTCTCTGTCTGGTCTGTGTCGATGGATCTAATTACTTCCTATTAACCCCTATCTGCTTTGATATCTCACCTCTAATCTCAGCAGATAAAATGTAAGCTTTTGCTGTCTGCTGCTGCTGTCTGCTTTGTTTATGCTTGTCTGTCTGACATGGCGGAGAGGGGACAAACAGAGAGAGGCTAACTTGGAGCCCTTCTGGGCAGTTTTCTTTGCCTGGGAGGGAATCTGGATTACTGTATCATTTCTAACTTGTATATAACTGTAAATACTTTTATATACTGGCATNTCAGCAGATAAAATGTAAGCTTTTGCTGTCTGCTGCTGCTGTCTGCTTTGTTTATGCTTGTCTGTCTGACATGGCGGAGAGGGGACAAACAGAGAGAGGCTAACTTGGAGCCCTTCTGGGCAGTTTTCTTTGCCTGGGAGGGAATCTGGATTACTGTATCATTTCTAACTTGTTTATAACTGTAAATACTTTTATATACTGGTATTCTGGGGTGCATCAGGAAAAGTGTGCCCAGCAGGTCTAGGGAGGTTCTTCTCTGCCTCTGCTCTGCCCTGGTGAGACCACACCTGGAATACTGTGTCCGGCTTTGGGACCCCCAGTTCAGGAGAGACAAGGACTGGAAAGAGTCCAGTGGAGAGCCATGAGGGTAACTGTGGGACTTGAGCATCTCTCCTACGGAGAGAGACTGAGAAACCTGGAGGTGTTTAGCTTGGAGAAGACTGAGAGGGGTCTATAAATATCTGAAGGGTAAGTGTCAAGTGGATGGGGCCAATCCCTTCGGTGATCAGCAGCAATAAGACAAGGAGTGACAGCTATAAATGAGAACACAGAAGATTTCACCTCAACACGAAGAGAAACGTTTTTACAGTGAGGGTGACAGAGCACTGGAACAGGCTGCCCGGAGAGGTTGTGGAGTTCCCTTCTCTGGAAACTTTCAAAATCAACCTGGATGCGTTCCTGTGCGAACTACCCTGGGGGATCCTGCCTCAGCAGGGGGGTTGGACACGATCTTTGGAGGTCCCTTCCAACCTCTAAAGTTCTGTGATTCTGTGATTAAAAAAAACCACCACATTGTTTTCTGAGGGACCCATGGTTTAAAGTTTTTGCTCAAACAATCTTATCGCCACAATGAAAATCTCGACTTGCATTCCTGTTCTAAAACTAGTTAAGAGAAAAAGCAAAGACACATTAAGAAAGAAGCATTATGTAAAATGTTGAGTAATTTGAAAAGTTTTAATAAATATTCATGTTGGACTATCCCCTGCCACAACAAAAGAAAAAAAACCCAAAAAGCAACAACCGTGAATATGCTTTCAGCGTAAAACAATCATTAATTTCAAGTGGTACTTAATTAGTGAGTCTGGAACAAATTTACATAAACTTTCATTACAATATAAAGCACATTTATTTCAACCTTCTAAGGAAAACTAACTGTGGGTAAATGAAGGGTTTGACCATCCCATCTGAGCACGGTGGTGTAGTGGTTTAGAGCTAACACTCTAGCTGAATCCTAAATTATAAACAAGAAGTAGGAATTTTCAGCACATTTTTGAATAGCAACTAAATAGAACAGAGGATTGGTTATAAAGAAAAATAATAGATAAGTCTATATCATTTCATTCATTTGCTGGACTAGTATATAATCTCTTGCACAAACTGTTTTTCTCTCTTTGCCACTTCCTGTCTCCTCCTCTTCTGGTTCCTGTGCTGGCTGATCATGCATGGCTACACGAACCTTGGCTGAGCAGATAACAGTTGGGGCCTCTTTCTTTCTCAGGGGGGAGAAGAAGGTGGCTGTTAGCCCCTCTGGATTTGTCCAGGGCAGATGTCTGTTATTTCTAAATTGTAAGCATTTTTGTAGGTGTGTGTTGTACCACATGCTTTTAGATTCTAGCTTTTAGATTTTAGCTTGCTCTAAATACATAGCTTTACCTTACTTCCAAACTTTCTGAGCTAGTCTGGTGATTTTATTCTGGAGGGGGTGGATTTTAACCCTACCACAGGCGGTTAAAGCTTTATCCCATTTTTCCAAAGTAGCCATTTTCTATAATGTCTGCGAAGCCTTACAGGTCCATCCAGCAGAACTTGACAGAAAACTCCCAGTGAATTCAGCATCTTCAAACAGAAACACTCACTTTAGCAACTACTGATGTTTTTAGTTGCTTCAATTTTCACAAGTTTGCATTAAAAAAGCTGCCAGGCTGCTAAGTAATTCCCACACGCTCCCCCTTCATCCAGGATAACTTTACCACAGTGCATTTGCATTTATGGCAAACATTCATATTGTACTTGCTAACCTTAGCAGACAGAAGGATCCATGTGTCCTGTATTCCAATATCTGATCCATTTTATTGTACAAATAAAGAATCATTTTACATAGGTGAGAAGAAGCTTGCTTGTCACCTTCCATTTTCTAGTCTGAAATACCAAGCCACTAATTCCACTTTCCTTCTTACTAGTTCATCACCAACTCATTAACAGTTAGGCAGAGCTGCAGGGATTTAGCATCATAGGTTGCATTATAATAGAGTTTAACACAACAGCACTCACATCCATAGCTTCTAACATCTATTGAGTCATGCCTGCATTTTCCTCCCTACTGGGAACCCCCTGCAGGGCTTCTTCTATCACATGCCTCAACCAACCAATTGTTCAACCAAGCAATTTCTACACTATATTCAAAAGATGACATATACCCATGTAACACAAACCATGATGTTTTATTTTTCACTTTTCAAGTGGTTATATTTCAGCTATCTCCACAATACCGTCTCATACTATGAGTACCACTGGAGTATTTCAGGAGGATATAAAATGTAAACTACTAGTTTTAGTTTATTTATTTGTATTTATTAGGTTTATATAGTTTATTTGGGTAGCATTTCCTAAATGCATGCATAAAGGAGCAGAAAAAACAGAGCGTGGCTCTTCCATCTTTGCTGACCAACACAGGACAAATAACAAATGGCTGTAAATATAATAAACTGTCTATGATTTGGCACATAACTGCACATTGCACATAACTGCTGCATTGCAAAAAAAAAGGGCAAAGCACTGCACCTGCTTTCAGATGCCCTCAACTCTTTTGTCCCCAAACACTATTTTACAAAAGAATAAAGTACAAAGAGCTTACCATACTACATTTTTAATTACATGTATTATGAATTATTTATTAGTGTGTGCAACTAAAATCCAAGATTAATCTTTAGGGAACGTGTCATAAACAAAAAAGAGACAAAACTGAACACATTCAAAAGAAATATAGATAAAAATAAACTTCACAGCATCAACCTGTTCATATTTCACTTCATTTTTATCTTCAAGTGTTTCAACAACTGCATTAAGACAGAAAAGCTTTAAAATAAAGTCAAAGCTTTAAGAAAAGTGTGGTCACCATGAATAATAGCAAGCCTTTGAAAGAGAATAACAATCTAGTAACATGTTGTAGGCAGTGATTAATAACAATTTACTGTAAGCTTTCAATGCATGACTGGCTGGGTTACTGTCTGTACTCTGTCCTGTAATAAATCAACTCAAAATTTTGTCATTTACTTTCTCAAAAAGCTTTCCATTTCTCATCTGGCATTAAAGCCAGCCCAAAATTTGCTAAAGTGTTTTGCCAGTTTTCATACACAAAATCCCATCTTCACTGGCATAGGTTTACATCGACTTATTTTCACCTCCTGTACAGCTATGGGGATTCTGCTATAAATGTAAATGCATCCTGCGACAGTTTTACACTTTGGCAGATTGCAAATGCTGTCAGATTAGAGCTGGTGTCTCTAATAAAGTAAATAAGTTACATGGATTCACTACAGGAAAGGGGACTAGGTATGAATGCTTGATAGGTAGTGCTCAATGTTGAANTGTGAATGCTCGCTCCCTGGCGGTGTTCAAAGCCTGGTTGGATAAATCATAGAATCAACCAGGTTGGAAGAGATCTCCAAGCTCATCCAGTCCAACCTACCACCCAGCCCTATCCAATCGACCAGACCATGGCACTAAGTGACTCATTCAGTCTTTTCTTGAACACCTCCAGGGACAGTGACTCCACCACCTCCCTGGGCAGCCCATTCCAATGGCAGATCACTCTCTGAGTCCTTGAGCAACCTGTTTCAGTGGGGGTGTCCCTGCCTATGTCAGGGGGTTGGAACTAGATGATCTTTGAGGTCTCTTCCAACCTAAACCATTCTATGATTCTATGATAGGCTTTACCATTATTATTCTTTCACATCCAGTGATCTGATTTATTTAGATTCTGCACTGAGCGTTCAGCAAAGTCCCAATTTATCTTACTGGAATTTTTCAATAAGCCTTAAACTACTACACTTCCCTACTGAATTTTCAGAATTATCCAAACTAAGACACCATCTCCACCACTATTTTTATAAAGCAGTCTGAACTACACACAGCCCATGTGGATCAAATTTTGTTTTCTCCATTTCAGATCAATTTCTGTTGCTCGTATTTGTGGTCTGTTTCCTATTCTTCACAACTTTTCTGCCTTCAAATGTTGAAGGCCTAGCCAACATCTGATCTTAATGGCTGACCTAAAGGCTATTTTATAAAAACCACATTCTCCAGTCAAATAGAATTAGATATTTGAGTTTTCAAAACTTGGCAATGCCTCTACAGTAACCCAGCACTTCTTATGTGAGGTGTAACAATGACAAAGAACTTCAACAATATAAATAATAACTAGAAAATAGAAATGTTTTTCACTCTAATTAAAATTTAATTAATTGGTATCAAAACTTGTATAAAGTTTCCTTGCTTTGTCTTTTCCTAGTAAAAAGTCTCTGGTAATGTGGTAATTCTAGCCAACTAAAAATATGCTACATTCCTACTTAGTACATTTTGCATTACACTTTTTCCCTACAGAAGTAGTTGTATTGCATGCGGTTAACCTAAAAAAGGACAATAATTCAAACTATATTCAGTAAAGAAAGACTGTATGTTCCAATCTCCTCCCATGGTGGCTTTTTTTTTTAGAGGCGAGACAGTCTAGAAGTCAAACACTGACACACATTTTGCAGTCGATCCTCACTTCTTGTCAACCATGCTAAAATTCCATTTCACCTGAACTAAAAAAAAAAAGCCACCACATGAACAAGTCTCAAGGTTCTCATGTCACTGGTTCTAAGAAAGGCAATAAAACACATAGACTCAAAGAAAACAAATTTCCTTTAAATTTAAAACTTAAGAACTGCTCTGAAGATGACTGTTCTTAACAGTTTTAAATGTTTACATAATGAAACCAGTATCCACCATTTAATCTTAAAATTTGTGGAGAAAAATTTCCATACACGTATCAACATCTAATTCCTGAAAGAATGCCTCTCATGGACAACACACTTTGCTCATTCCACCTTTCATATCACATACTTTAGATTATTAATGTAATTATACTCTACCAAAATTAACCTAACTTTTACACTTCCGGTGCTGTTTGTAGTCCACTATTGTAAATATATACAAATAAATGTTTACATCCAAATATCAACTTTTAAATTATATGTAGCAGTAACAGTTTTATATATGTGCATGCACACGTACATCATACTTCATTTATACATAAAGCCACTCTATAAAGACATAGAAATATGGATGGTTTATAAATATGTACATACAAGCATACATAAATACATCTATAGATATGCACACTCTCTCCATATTATTAACATCCTACTCAGGCCTAGATGTGCTCCATTTTGCACACTTTGTGAAGCATAGTTCTATTTAATGTAAATTTTGAGCAGCAATCTTTTGAGTTGGTATATAAATCTGTCGAAAATAAGGGTCCTAAATACCTCAAATCAGGTAGAACACTAGCACGGAAGAGACCCTCTATAAACAGATCATCTGACACTGACATAGAGAATTCAGCACAACCGTAAAAATAAAGTTGTGTACAGGAAGACTACTTAAATATTTAACATCACACCACAGACACAGAGGTGGTTTTAACAGTCTAGCATGACAGTCAAAGAGAAAAAAATAAAAATAAAAAAATCACACTTTCTCATCCTCAATTTAACAATCCAGACCAAACAGACTTTGGGACAAAACTGTCACCTGGTAACCTACGACTTTAGAGGCCCAAAGAAATTTGAAAGCAGTGTGAGATTTTGATAAAATTTTCTATAACCATAGTCTCCTATTTGACTGTGACAAGCAAATATTTCTTTTTCCTAAGATCAAAAGCAAGCAAGCCTTCTATTCATTTCAGGAAAAGATAAAATCATGACTCTACAACACAAAACAGTCACCTCATAACAGTTCTAGACACCACATTTTTTTCCAGAGGGCCTCTGCCAGGTTGCTAAGTAACTTTTTTTCTGCAAACCACTGCATCATATTTAGTGAAATAATGTGTATCAATGATGTCATCTATACAGACATACTTACAGGTTTAAGCTTAAAACAGAGATTATGAGGACTAAGTAACAAACAAATTAACCCGCAGAGTGCAGAAGGTAGAGGTCACTACCTGACAAGGAAAAAAGAAAAAAAAAAAAAAAAAAGCCTTTCATCTAGCTTTCCTTTTCTTGGAGCCATTGCCTTCTCAACATCATTGGAAAGGTAGACATTAGAGTGCTGAGAAACTGTAGCCATAATAAAGTTCCTCATTCAAGTGTGCTCTGTAGCAAAAATGCAAAATTATGTTCTCTATAGTCAGGAAACCACAACAAATTTAAGTGTTCAAAATTTTTATGTCAGTACTTACTGCTCTTTCAGCAGAGGCCAAGACATTTTGGTTTTTCTTTAGACAGTGGAACGCTATTAGGAAATTATTATTAGATTCCAGCTTAAACCCATTAAAGTAACAAACTACTCAAGCACAAATATATAAACAATGCATGCAACAATCTTTCTGCTTCCATTACCGGCAGCACAGTAACTTATGAATGGTGAAACATTAAAAGTATTACAGATGCTTCTGACGTATGTATGACCAAGAAATATGTTTGGGCACAGCTTTGGAAGTTAAACAAACTTAAATTTAATAAATTCGTTTCCTAAACTAGCAAAAATAGAAAACTTAGAAACGAAGATGTGTATTTCATAATTTTTTGAAAACACCTCTTTAGTTGCTCCTCAAAAACCAGGCAATTCTGCCATTTAGTGAAGTTTAGATTGACAGGACCTACGAACAGATGTAAAGCAGGGTTATCAACTTAAAAAAAAAAAAACAAAAAAAACACCTGCCTGAAATTACCTCAGTAAAAACATCGGAGGAAAAATATCCAACTCCTTCCATCATAACAACCCTAAATATCAGGGTTTAGTTTTTTTCATCCTTTGCAATCACTATGATACTTTCATCTGGATCACCAAACAAACACTGATAAAGTAAAACTACTTTTGTATAGAATATGACTGCGGAAACACTGAAATCGGAAAAGGCAAAAGACAGCGGAGGTTGACACGCCAGAGAGGTTGATTTTAGCAAGTTGCACAAATTTTACCAGCGTCCTGGTGAACTGTGCCTAGCCATTCGACCGGCGCTACCCCCGCAGGCGGTGCCACCTTTGTTCCCCCGGACCACCGCAGCAACTGGCCCGGTCTCCCGCCGAGCGGACCCACCGCCGTCCGCAGCAGTTGCCCTCCGAGGGCTGACTCAGTCCTCTCCTGCGTCTCGGCCACCTGCCAGCTCCCGGGGCTGGCACCTAGCACTAGCTCCAACCGCAGACCTCTCTCCCCGGCGCAGCGCCCGCCCCCGCGGCCTGGCACCATCCCACGGGCAGGCACGGTGCGGTGGCCCCGGCCCCAGCTCAGGGCTCCGCCGGGCCGCCCGGCACGGGGAAAGGCGTGCGGAGCACTGCACGCCGCTTTGAATCCTGGGCTCTCAGGACTGGTTTTTCCTTGTTGCCTTTTTTTTTTTTTTCAAGTGGAAAGTTTCCTCCTCTCCCAGCAGAGGCCGGGACAACGCGCAAACTGCCCAAGGGCGCTGCCATCACAGCTGACAGGTTTCTGCCTCCCTCCCCGTCCTTCTACTGCGTTAAAATGCAGGCAGCTAGATCCGGCTGGGGTTTGTTTTCAATAATAGCTCTCAGTACAGTTAATTGCATCTACTGCCAACAAAATAAAAGCCTAGCGAGCATGCGAGCATCCTGCGCGAAGCTTCCTCGGCACCGGGGCCGGGGAGGCGACAGTGAAAGAGGGGCCGGGGTGAGGCGAAAGGGGCGGGCGGGTGAGAGGGAGAGGCGCAGGAAAGTTGAGATCGGTCTCGTCAACTCCGGATCCGAGCCGCCGGCGAGAGGAAAGTTTACAGCCACCACAAGCGCCCGCAGGCTGCGGGTCCGGGGGACGGCGGAAGGTGGCTTGGTTGGGAGGTTTCTTACCTTTTGGTCGACGATGGAGCAAGCCATCTCCCGAACGTGGGCGAGGCTGAAGTCCCCCGAGGAGTCCTGCAGCAGCAGCACCGGCTCCCGGCTGAGCCCGATCTGGAGGTGGAAGGCGACGCCGCCGCCGGCTGCAACAGCCGGCGGCGGCAGCGGGCTAGGCGGCCGG